>JZKD02S2236114.1:25197-37683 GCA_000966675.3 Picea glauca
CTAAGCTGAAAGGAACCCTGCAGCTAGATATGTCTTATGCTACCATCCTAGTTTTTGTGCAACAGAGGAGGCTGTACAAAGAAACATTGATGAAGTACATGGTCAGTAGCCAAGAAAAAATGCACAATTATCCCCTTTACTCTGCGCATTCCGATTTAGATTTGTTTATCTTGTACAATGATGGTGACACGGGAGAGCAATATACTCAGTTGGTGGAAGACACATCTAGTCAAGATGAAGGCCAAGAAAGCATTGAGGTAGAAAAGATGAAGAATGTAATAACTGAAGAGTTACCCACTGATTTCTGGAGCATGGATTTTGATGGAGCCGTGAGCAAAGAAGGAGCTGGAGCAGGAGTATGGCTGCATAATCACAGAAACAGGTATTCAGAAAATCATTCTTACAAATTACATTTCTAGTGCACTAACAATATTGTTGAGTATGAAGCCTTGATGCTCGGTCTGAAGCTTTTGAAAAAAGTTGGTGCTAAACAGATAATGGTAAGAGGTGACTCTGAATTAATAATCAAGAAAATCAAAGGTGAGTACGCTGTGAAACACCCACATCTTAGAGCTTATAGGAACGTTGTTCTTGATGCCTTGAGATGTTTTACTGAAGTTGACTTGTAGGTAATGCCGAGGGGACAGAATATTCTGGCAGACGGATTGGCTACGTCAGTAGCCACCTGTAGGATTCCTTTTCTCCCGACTCGTCCATATACTATTGAGGTGAAATGCAGATCGACAGTTCCTGACAATATCAAGTACTAGCAAGTGTTTGGTAATGATGATCAAATCGAAGACTTTCTGCAGTGTAAAAAACGATTTTGAATGTACAACTATAGATTTAGAGAACGGAGATGAAAATGTAAATAGTTCTGATTTTGAAATTGATAGTGTAAATACCATAGATTCAAGAGAATTAGGTGATGACGAAATGGATGCTAAAGTTTTATAGCTGAAAAGCAATGTTTTGCCTAGAGGCCTTGTTCCTTTAGAGGACTTGTTTGACTATAACGACGTAGCCAAAAAACCCAAAATTGAAGCACATGGACAAGAAGTAGAAGACTGTAATATAGGGACTGAAAAGAAACTCAGAATATTCAAACTGTCTAAATCATTACCCCCAGAGCAAAAACTCAAATACATTGAGCTGTTCAAAGAATATTCGGATGTCTTTGCCTGGGGCTATGAAGATTTGAAAGCTTATGATACTAGCATCATACAGCACAGGATTCCAATAAACGAAGACCAAAAACCATTTAGGCAGAAACTTAGGAGGATAAATCCCAAGTTGCTCCCTCTTATTGAAAAGGAAATAAAAAAAATGTATGATGCCAAAATCATAGTTCCGCTGCGCTTTTCCAAATGGGTCTCTAATTTGGTCCCTACATGTAAGAAAACCGGGGAAATCAGACTCTACATAGATTTTCGAAACCTGAATAAAGTCTCCCTGAAGGATAATTACCCCTTGCCGAAAATGGACCATATCTTGCAAAGGGTGGTTGGGTCCAGTCGAATTTCTCTACTGGACAGTTTCTCAGGTTAGAAGCAAATCCTAGTTCACCCAGATGACCAAGACAAAACCGCTTTCACCACACCATGGGGCACTTTCATGTATGTGAAAATGCCTTTTGGTCTGATGAACACGGGAGCCACTTTCCATAGGGCGATGGATATTGCCTTCGTGGAAGAATCATGTAAGTTTATTGTCGTCTATTTAGATGATGTGACTGTGTTTTCCCGATCTGATGATGAACACCTGCAGCACCTCAGAGGAGTTTTCGAGAAATGTAGAAGGTTTGGGATCTCTTTAAATCCTAAGAATATCCTTTTCGGGTTAGAAGAAGGCAAGCTGCTAGGACACATCATTTACAAATATGGAATCAAAATAGACCCCAGTAGAATCGAGGCCATACAAAAATTAGAACACCCCAGGAACCTCAAGGAACTACAGTCTTTTATCGGGAGAATTAACTTTCTACGAAGATTCATTCCCAATCTGGAAGAACTCCTCAGGAACATTACAAACATTCTTAAAAAATATGTAAAAATAAAATGGGACTCCGAGTCCAAACAGTCTTTCACACAAGTCAAACGAGCACTCACAGAAGCCCCAGTTTTGATCAGTCTCGATTTTACTAAAGATTTCTATCTCTTTTCTTTCGCTTCCGAACATACTATAGCAGCGGTGTTACTGCAAAAGAACAACGAAGGGTATGAACAACCCATAGCGTTCTTTAGCAAAGCATTAAGGGACGCTGCTCTGAATTACAAGATAATGGAGAAACAAGCTTTTTCTTTGGTAAAATCCATAAAAGACTTTAGATTCTACATTCTTCATTCCCACACCATAGCATATGTTCCGAACACGGTAGTAAAAGACATTTTGACACAGGACAACCCTGATGGAAGAAGGGGAAAATGGATTGCTGTCATTTTAGAATACGATATAGAGATTAAGCCCATGAAACTAATCAAAGGTCANAATTGGACGCTGAAGTTTTATAGCTGAAAAGTAATGTTTTGCCTAGAGGCCTTGTTCCTTTAGAGGACTTGTTTGACTGTAATGACGTAGCCAAAAAACCCAAAATTGAAGCACATGGACAAGAGGTAGAAGACTGTAATATAGGGACTGAAGAGAAACCCAGAATAGTCAAACTGTCTAAATCATTACCCCCAGAGCAAAAACTCAAATACATTGAGTTGTTCATAGAATATTCGGATGTCTTTGCCTGGGGCTATGAATATTTGAAAGCTTATGATACCAGCATCATACAGCATAGGATTCCAATAAAAGAAGACCAAAATCCGTTTAGGAAGAAACTTAGGAGGATAAATCCCAAGTTTCTCCCTCTAATAGAAAAAGAAATCAAGAAATTGTACGATGCCAAGATCATAGTTCCGCTGCATTTCTCCAAGTGGGTCTCTAATTTGGTCCCTACACGTAAGAAAACTGGGGAAATCAGACTCTGCATAGATTTCCGAAATCTGAATAAAGTCTCCCTAAAGGATAATTACCCCTTGCCGAAAATGGACCACATCCTGCAAAGGGTGGTTGGGTCCAGACGAATTTCTCTGCTAGACGGTTTCTCAGGTTACAATCAAATCCTAGTTCACCCGGATGACCAAGACAAAACCGCTTTCACCACACCATGGGGCCCTTTCATGTATGTGAAAATTCCTTTTGGTCTAATGAACGCTGGAGCCACTTTCCAGAGGGCGATGGATATTGCCTTCGTGGAAGAATTAGGTAAGTTTATTGTCGTCTATTGAGATGATGTGACTGTGTTTTCCTGATCTGATGATGAACACCTGCGGCACCTCAGACGAGTTTTTGAGAAATGTAGAAGGTTTGGGATTTCTTTAAATCCTAAGAAGAGCCTTTTCGGGTTGAAGAAGGCAAACTTCTAGGACACATCATTTCCAAAGATGGAATCAAAATAGACCCCAGCAGAATCGAAGCCATACAAAAATTAGAACACCCCAAGAACCTCAAGGAACTACAGTCTTTTATCGGGAGAATTAACTTTCTACGAAGATTCATTCCCAATCTGGAAGAAATCCTCAGGAACATTACAAACATGCTTTAAAAAGACGTAAAAATAAAATGGGACTCCGAGTCCAAACAGTCTTTCGAACAAGTCAAACGAGCACTCACAGAAGCCCCAGTTTTGATCAATCTCGATTTTACTAAGGATTTCTATCTCTTTTCTTTCGCTTCCGAACATACTATAGCAATGGTGTTACTGCAAAAGAACAGTGAAGGGTATGAACAGCCCATAGCGTTCTTTAGCAAAGCGTTAAGGGACGTTGCTCTGAATTACAAGATAATGGAGAAACAAGATTTTTCTTTGGTAAAAGCCATAAAAGACTTTAGGGTCTACATTCTCCATTCCCACACCATAGCTTATGTTCTGAATGCGGTAGTAAAGGACATCTTGACACAGGACAATCCGGATGGAAGAAGGGGAAAATGGATTGTTGTCATTTTAGAATATTATATAGAGATTAAGCCCACGAAACTAATCAAAGGTCAAGGCCTTGCTAAATTAATGGTTGAATCTAACTTTCATGCTCTTGACATTAATTTTCTAGATGTGGCAGATGAACAGGGCGAGATGGCGACTCCAAGCGTGAGAGAGGTATTTCTCAACTCTCCATGGTACGCAGACCTTATTTTTTTTTTGCAAAATCTACAAGCTCCCCCTGGTTTGACTAAGACTAAAGCTAGATTTTTAAAGTTGAAAGCCTTAAAATTCTATATTCTAGAAGGCAATTTGTATTGGAAAGGCCCTGCAGGCATTCTGTTAAATTGTTTACTGAAAGATGAATCTGATAAAGTGTTGCAAGAGTTTCATGCAGGAGAATGTGGTGGCCATTTGAACTGGAAGGTCACAGCCAACAAAATACTCAGAGCTAGATTCTATTGGCCCACCTTGTTTGCCAATGTACATCAAAAGGTAACTGCATGTCATCAATGTCAATTGTTTGAAGGGAAAAGGAAACTCCTTCCTCTACCTTTGAAACCAATCTTAGTTGAAGCCCCTTTCCATCAATGGGGGCTCGACTTCATTGGAGAAATACACCCCCCTTCTTCAGGTCAACACAGGTGGATTCTTACTGCCACCGATTATTTTACTAAATGGATCGAGGCAGTACCAAGCAGGAAAGCTACTGACTCTGTTATTATCAAATTCCTTGAAAATAATATTTTGTCTTGTTTTGGTTGTCCTAGAAAGATTATAACTGACAATGCAGTTGCCTTTCGGTCGAAGAAACTCATAGATTTCTGCAACCAGTATCATATTGGTTTGGGGCATTCCACAGCCTACTACCCTCAAGGGAATGGGTTGGCGAAATATTCAAACAAAACTTTGGTAAATATCATCAAGAAAACATTGCAGGAAAACAAGAAATCATGGCACAATAATTTGGTGTTTTCTTTATGGGATGATAGGCTGACCACCAAAAGGTCAATTGGTATGTCACCATACCAGTTGGTCTATGGTACAAAGGCAATTTTCCCCACTTCTTTAGGAGTCCTTGTCATGAAGTTGCTTCAAGAGGTACAAGCTGAGCCAAATGACTCACAGAGAAGGATCAACTAGATGATCCATTTGCAGTAGACGAGGGAAGAAGTTTTCAACAAGACTCAGGTAGTCCAAGGAAACATCAAGAAGATCTTTGACAAACGAACCAAGGAAGTTGATTTCAAGTTAGGATATTTGGTGCTGAAATGGGACACCAGAAATGAAGACAAGGGAAAGCATGGAAAATTTGACAATCTGTGGACAGGGCCATACATGATTCAAGCTTTCAGGGGAAACAATGCTTTCTTGCTAAACAGCGTTGATGGGTCAAATCTGCCAGGAGCACCTGTGAATGGCAGAATGCTGAAACGTTATGTACCACCTCAGTAGAGATCCGAGTTTTCATTCTCCATTGTACATACCATCTCTATTTTTATGTTTCACCTGCATTTTATGAGTGAGGAACATTAGTCAGTTGGTTGAAGCNGAAACTAATCAAAGGTCAAGGCCTTGCTAAATTAATGGCTAAATCTAACTTCCATGCTCTTGACATTAATTTTCTAGATGTGGCAGATGAACAGGGCGACATGGCGACTCCAAGCGTGAGAGAGGTATTTCTCAACTCTCCATGGTACGCAGACCTTATTTTTGTTTTTCAAAATCTACAAGCTCCCCCTGGTTTGACTAAGACTAAAGCTATATTTTTAAAGTTGAAAACCTTAAAATTCTGTATTCTAGAAGGCAATTTGTATTGGAAAGACCCTGCAGGCATTCTGTTAAATTGCTTACTGAAAGATGAAGCTGATAAAGTGTTGCAAGAGTTTCATGCAGGAGAATGTGGTGTCCATTTGAACTGGAAGGTCACAACCAACAAAATACTCAGAGTTGGATTTTATTGGCCCACCCTGTTCGTCGATGTGCATCAGAAGGTAACAGCATGTCACCAGTGTCAACTGTTTGAAGGCAAAAGGAAACTCCTTCCTCTACCTCTGAAACCGATCTCAATTGAGGCCCCTTTCCAGCAATGGGGGCTTGACTTCATTGGAGAAATACACCCCCCATCTTCAGGCCATCACCGGTGGATTCTCACTGCCACCGATTATTTTACCAAATGGATCGAAGCAGTACCGAGAAAGAAAGCCACTGACTCTGTTATTATCAAATTCCTTGAAAATAATATTTTGTCTTGCTTTGGATGTCCTAGAAAGATTATAAATGACAATGCAACTGCCTTTCGGTCGAAGAAAATCATAGATTTTTGCAACCAGTATCACATTGGTTTGGGGAATTCCACAGCCTACTACCCTCAGGGGAATGGGTTGGCAGAATCTTCAAACAAAACTTTGGTAAATATCATCAAGAAAACATTGCAGGAAAACAAGAAATCATGGCACAACAAGTTGGTGTTTGCTTTATGGGCTGACAGGATGACCACCAAAGGTCAATTGGTATGTCACCATACCAGCTGGTCTATGGTACAGAGGCAGTTTTCCCCACTTCTTTAGGATTCCCTATCATGAAGTTGATTCAAAAGGTACAAGCTGAGCCAAATGACTCACAGAGAAGGATCAACCAGATGATCCATTTGCAACAGACTACGGAAGAAGTTTTCAACAAGACTCAGGTAGTCCAAGGAAACATCAAGAAGATCTTTGACAAATGGACCAAGGAAGATGATTTCGAGTTAGGAGATTTGGTGATGAAATGGGAAGCCAGAAATGAAGACAAGGGAAAGCATGGAAAATTTGACAATCTGTGGACAGGGCCATACATGATCTAATATTTCAGGGGAAACAATGCTTTCTTGCTAATCAACGTTGATGGGTCAGATCTGCCAGGAGCACCTGTGAATGGCAGAATGCTGAAACATTATGTACCACCTCAGTAGAAGATTCGAGTTTTCATTCTCCATTGTACATACCATCTCTAGTTTCATTTTTCACTTGCATTTTCTGAGTAAAGAACATTAGTCAGTTGGTTGAAGCCCGAAGAGAAGGCCCTAAGCTGTTGATCATTGTTTTTCCATTTTTGAGAATAAAAACAATGAAGGCTACTAGGCAGAAATCTCCAAAATGATAGGAACCAAGATTCTTGGCACTTCACAGGGAAAGTACCATCCCTAGGTGGAGCCGCTGTTATCACCCCATAAGTTATGGGAATCAACTGGTGACTGGGACATTATTTGTCTCTAGTGTTTTTGTTGACAAATGATTTTTCATTCTGCAAATAATTTGAAAAAGAAAAGAAAAAGAAAAAAGAAAAGAGAAAAAAGAATAAAAATAAAGAAAAATAAATAAATAAATAAATAAAAAAAGAAAAGAAAAAGAGGGCATAAAAGAATTGAAATAAAAGCCCCATGCAATAATAGTAACTTGGTCCATAGCTTTCAAGCATGGCCAAGTTCTTTTTAAATTTGATGTTGATAGGGTAGTGAATGATTTGGCTAAACAGTTTAATCTTAGCCAAAGTGTCTAGGTTAGATTAGTGAATAAATATGGNGAAACTAATCAAAGGTCAAGGCCTTGCTAAATTAATGGCTAAATCTAACTTCCATGCTCTTGACATTAATTTTCTAGATGTGGCAGATGAACAGGGCGACATGGCGACTCCAAGCATGAGAGAGGTATTTCTCAACTCTCCATGGTACACAGACCTTATTTTTGTTTTTCAAAATCTACAAGCTCCCCCTAGTTTGACTAAGACTAAAGCTATATTTTTAAAGTTGAAAACCTTAAAATTCTGTATTCTAGAAGGCAATTTGTATTGGAAAGACCCTGCAAGAATTCTGTTAAATTGTTTACTGAAAGATGAAGCTGATAAAGTGTTGCAAGAGTTTCATGCAGGAGAATGTGGTGTCCATTTGAACTGGAAGGTCACAACCAACAAAATACTCAGAGTTGGATTTTATTGGCCCACCCTGTTCGTCGATGTGCATCAAAAGGTAACAGCATGTCACCAGTGTCAACTGTTTGAAGGCAAAAGGAAACTCCTTCCTCTACCTCTGAAACCGATCTCAATTGAGGCCCCTTTCCAGCAATGGGGGATTGACTTCATTGGATAAATACACCCCCCATCTTCAGGCCATCACCGGTGGATTCTCACTGCCACCGATTATTTTACCAAATGGATCGAAGAAGTACCGAGAAAGAAAGCCACTGACTCTGTTATTATCAAATTCCTTGAAAATAATATTTTGTCTTGCTTTGGATGTCCTAGAAAGATTATAACTGACAATGCAACTGCCTTTCGGTCGAAGAAAATCATAGATTTCTGCAACCAGTATCACATTGGTTTGGGGAATTCCACAGCCTACTACCCTCAGGGGAATGGGTTTGCAGAATATTCAAACAAAACTTTGGTAAATATCATCAAGAAAACATTGCAGGAAAACAAGAAATCATGGCACAACAAGTTGGTGTTTGCTTTATGGGCTGACAGGATGACCACCAAAGGTCAATTGGTATGTCACCATACCAGCTGGTCTATGGTACAGAGGCAGTTTTCCCCACTTCTTTAGGATTCCCTATCATGAAGTTGATTCAAAAGGTACAAGCTGAGCCAAATGACTCACAGAGAAGGATCAACCAGATGATCCATTTGCAACAGACTACGGAAGAAGTTTTCAACAAGACTCAGGTAGTCCAAGGAAACATCAAGAAGATCTTTGACAAATGGACCAAGGAAGATGATTTCGAGTTAGGAGATTTGGTGATGAAATGGGAAGCCAGAAATGAAGACAAGGGAAAGCATGGAAAATTTGACAATCTGTGGACAGGGCCATACATGATCTAATATTTCAGGGGAAACAATGCTTTCTTGCTAATCAACGTTGATGGGTCAGATCTGCCAGGAGCACCTGTGAATGGCAGAATGCTGAAACATTATGTACCACCTCAGTAGAAGATTCGAGTTTTCATTCTCCATTGTACATACCATCTCTAGTTTCATTTTTCACTTGCATTTTCTGAGTAAAGAACATTAGTCAGTTGGTTGAAGCCCGAAGAGAAGGCCCTAAGCTGTTGATCATTGTTTTTCCATTTTTGAGAATAAAAACAATGAAGGCTACTAGGCAGAAATCTCCAAAATGATAGGAACCAAGATTCTTGGCACTTCACAGGGAAAGTACCATCCCTAGGTGGAGCCGCTGTTATCACCCCATAAGTTATGGGAATCAACTGGTGACTGGGACATTATTTGTCTCTAGTGTTTTTGTTGACAAATGATTTTTCATTCTGCAAATAATTTGAAAAAGAAAAGAAAAAGAAAAAAGAAAAGAGAAAAAAGAATAAAAATAAAGAAAAATAAATAAATAAATAAATAAAAAAAGAAAAGAAAAAGAGGGCATAAAAGAATTGAAATAAAAGCCCCATGCAATAATAGTAACTTGGTCCATAGCTTTCAAGCATGGCCAAGTTCTTTTTAAATTTGATGTTGATAGGGTAGTGAATGATTTGGCTAAACAGTTTAATCTTAGCCAAAGTGTCTAGGTTAGATTAGTGAATAAATATGGCCAGACTGTCTAATCCTGGTCAGATAGCCCTAGGGTAGAGTAATTTCTTAACCCAACAATTTAATCTGGGTTAACTATCATAGGAAACTAGGTTAGAACATAGGTTAGTGGCACTGTTTCTTCGTTCCAATAAAGCCAGCTTGATGTAAGTGTTGCACCATGTTTCAAATTCTTAATAGATAGTTTGGTCGAAGTTCCTTGGTGGTGTTTATTTGAAAATGTGGGGAAAAAACCATAAAATGTGTTTATCCTAAGTTTTCCACAGTGTGTGATTTTCTGCTCCCCATTTATACTCTCTGCATATATCGACGGTCTTGATTGCGGTGCTCAGATCTATGGCGCACAGAGCATTCCAGACCCCCCGACCATACTACTTATACCTGGGGGGGGTCCGGAATTGGTAATAAAACTTGCCCACATCTGGACAGCCCAGGGACGAGCGCTTAAATCAATGGTCCATATTGGATTCCGGACCCCCCCCCGTCCGTTCTTCCTTTAATGGAGGGGGGGGGGGTATGGAATGAGTGATAAAGAGCGCGCTTGGATCTATGGCTCAGAAGCAAGCGCACAGATCAATGGCCCACAATAGATTTTGGACCCCCCCAGATGATCTGCTTTTAACCAAAGAGGGGGGGGGTCCGGAACGGTAATCTCCCTTTGGCGNCCTACTCCTATAAGAGTAGTTATCATTTTGACAAAGGAACAATATAATTCCTTTGCTTGAATTCTGTAGAAATTCCCAAATTACAGTTTCATTCTGTAGTCCTTCTCCTTAAAGAGAAAATGCAGATAAAAATATCTCCTTACGTGACTTGTACATGAGCCCAAGCAGGCCAAGTCTTGTAACCATGCTCTGATACCAATTTGTCACATACCCACTACAACAAAAATAAAATTTTCTCTCTTCCTCAAGGGATAGAATCCATGAATTCCTACGGGGGCCTAGCGTAGGCTAGCTATTCCCTTATCCACCTCCATGTGATAGTTGGTTATGACCACAGGCTAAGACAAGAGGCGCCTTTCTCATTTCGCAACTCAGTGATGCAAGAGAGTCAACTATTTCGACTCTTCAAAACCCTAAAACCCAAAATCTTACCTTCAATGAGATTGACGACTGTGAATATCCCCCTGATCCGACGGTCATGGACGTATCGGGATTTCGGTAACCAGGAGTTAGAAATAAAGAGACCTAAACCACTGGTCACTCCATTCCCTGGACTCTGATATGGGAATTTGTGTATGAGATCAAAGACCCTCGTTGATCTGGATTTGATGGTCACTATCCCTCCTGAGCTTAAGGGTGTTGAAAGACACTTAGTCTTAATCGCACGTCGAAATTTCGTATACTGGGATGTCACGACTTGCGAATATGAGGGGTCTTGCCCTCTGGTTTCCTGGATGCCGAAATGCCAAAACTTATTCACACTAAACCGGCTCAACCACAGAGTGAGTCAAGGTCCCATATACTGGGATTTCACGACTTGNCCTACTCCTATAAGAGTAGTTATCATTTTGACAAAGGAACAATATAATTCCTTTGCTTGAATTCTGTAGAAATTCCCAAATTACAGTTTCATTCTGTAGTCCTTCTCCTTAAAGAGAAAATGCAGATAAAAATATCTCCTTACGTGACTTGTACATGAGCCCAAGCAGGCCAAGTCTTGTAACCATGCTCTGATACCAATTTGTCACATACCCACTACAACAAAAATAAAATTTTCTCTCTTCCTCAAGGGATAGAATCCATGAATTCCTACGGGGGCCTAGCGTAGGCTAGCTCTTCCCTTATCCACCTCCATGTGATAGTTGGTTATGACCACAGACTAAGACAAGAGGCGCCTTTCTCATTTCGCAACTCAATGATGCAAGAGAGTCAACTATTTCGACTCTTCAAAACCCTAAAACCCAAAATCTTACCTTCAATGAGATTGACGACTGTGAATATCCCCCTGATCCGACGGTCCTGGACGTATCGGGATTTCGGTAACCAGGAGTTAGAAATGAAGCGACCTAAACCACTGGTCACTCCATTCCCTGGACTCTGATATGGGAATTTGTGTATGATATCAAAGACCCTCGTTGATCTGGATTTGATGGTCACTATCCCTCCTGAGCTTAAGGGTGTTGAAAGACACTCAGTCTTAATCGCACGTCGAGATTTCGTATACTGGGATGTCACGACTTGCGAAGATGAGGGGTCTTGCCCTCTGGTTTCCTGGATGCCGAAATGCCAAAACTTATTCACACTAAACCGGCTCAACCACAGAGTGAGTCAAGGTCCCATATACTGGGATTTCACGACTTGCGAAGATGAGGGGTCTTGCCCTCTGGTTTATCGAATGCCAAAACATCGAAACTTATTCATACTAAAACGGCTCAACCACAGAGCGCATCGGGGTTCCGTATACTGGGATTTCATGACTTACGAAGATAAGGGGTCTTTTCCTCTAGTTTCCCGAATGCAAAAACGTCGAAAGTTATTCACACTAAACCAGCTCATCCACAGAGCGCGTCGGGGTTTCGTATACCAGGATTTTGTGACTTGCGAAGATTAGGGGTCTTGTCCTATGGTTTCCCAGATGCCAAAACGTCGATCGACAACCACGTTTCCTATGTCGATGGACAGTTCTAAATACTTCAGGACTTTCAGGACTTCGTTGAGTCCACTTTCTTGCCTATGAAAGGGTTAAGATCGACAGCCAATAGAGCTCTGACAGATCCTTGGACCTATGGTCCTGGATCCCATCGCTACTTTCGAAAGCTGAAGGGGTCGAGGTATTAATGCCTTCGTTCCTTCCTCCAATCTAATGATCGTGACAGACCTCATATCCTCCGAAAGGATCTCATCCGTTCATCTAGCAAACGAAAGGGTACTCTCTTTTGGTATTTGAAACTCGCTATCCTTCCTGAGCTTCGTCAACTATGAAGGACTTGAGAGCTTTGC
>JZKD02S2236169.1:0-10410 GCA_000966675.3 Picea glauca
AAGGACTAGGTGGAGTCCTAACTTAGGAAGGACACGTTATTTGTTATGAGTCCTGAAAATTAAAAGAACACGAGCGAAATTATGTCACTCATGATTTTGAATTGGCAGTAGTAATACACACCTTAAAAATGTGGCAACACTACATAATGGGCAGGAAATTTCTATTATTGACGGATAATAGCGGGGTGAAATATCTATTTATTCAACTAGATCTTAATGCAAGACAAGCAAGATGGATATCCTTCTTGAGTGAATTCGACTTCGAGGTCAGACACATCAAGGGTAAAGAAAATAAAGTAGCATACCCTTTAAGCATAAGAGTCCATGGGTTATTTGAGATAAATATCAGCAGGGAAGAAAGTGATCTGGAACAAAGGATAAGGATGGCAGGTATTAATGATGGAGATTGCACTAAGATAATGACATAATTACAGAACGATACCACAAACTCAGAAAATTTAGATCTAAGCATCGACAAGAAGGGACTATTACGATTGAAAAACAGGCTTTACATACCAGATTTAGCAGAGTTAAAATTAACAGTTTTGGACGAAGTGCATAAGAAACCATATTCTGTCCATCCAGGTTACCAGAAAACAATAACAACATTTAGAAAACTATTTTACTGGCATAATATGAAGGGAAAACCAACAGAGTACTTGGATAGGTGCCAAGATTGTCAGCAGGTTAAGGCTAAACACTAGCATCCAACTGCCCTATTACAGCCATTACTAGTACCAGAATGGAAATGGGAGACTATATCACTGGACTTTATTATAGGTTTGCCTAAAAATCAGAAACAGAATGATTTTATCAAGGTTGTAATCGATAAAATCAGTAAGTCTGCACACTTTATTCCCATAAAGTCTACTTTTAAAGCTATACACATTGCTGAAATATTCATGAAAGAAATTTTTAGACTGCATGGTATTCCTAAAATGGTGGTTTTAGATAGAGACGTAAAATTTACATCTGCTTTTTGGAAGGAATTGTTTGCAAGGATAAACACTAACTTGAATTTCAGTACGAGATATCATCCACAAACGGATTGACAGACCGAAAGAACAAACCAAATCATAGAGGATATGCTTCGCATGTACGTAAGAACAAAACCGAGCAAGTGGGAAGACTACCTGCACTTGGTAGAATTCACATATAACAATGGGTACCAAACATCAGCTAAGTTGAGCCCTTTTGAAATACTGTATGGCAGAAAGTGTATGACTCCAATTAGCTGGGATAACTCGGCTGACAGACTCATGTTTGGACCAGAGATGCTCCAAGAAATGGAGAACATGGTAAGAAAGGTACAACAGAACTTGAAAGAAGCACATGACATACAGAAGAGCTACGCAGATCAGAAAAGAAGACACTTGGAATTTCAAGTGGGAGACCATGTTTATTTGAAGGTCAAAGCCCGAAAGAGCTCTTTGAAGTTAGGGAATTGTGCCAAGATGGCACCCAGGTTTTGTGGGGCCTTCAAGATACTAGCTCGAATTGGACCCATAGCATATCAACTTGCACTTCCAGCTAATCTAATAATTCATAATGTATTTCATGTTTCGTTGCTGAAAATGTATATTCATGACCCTACTCATAGGATTGATTGGAACTTGGTACAGGTGGAACCCGAAGGTGAGTTCCAGGTGGAACTACTATGCATTTTGGACCGGAGATAAATAGCACTTCGGAACAGATCAATCGCTCAGGTAAATGTGCAATGGAAGCTCTTTAGTCCTGAGGAGGCCACTTGGGAGTTGGAGGGAGATTTGCAGAAATATCAACCAATCCTGTTTCAGGAAAGGAACGGAAACTGAGGATAGTGTTTTACTGAAGCAGGAAAGGATGTGACATCCCCAAAAATAAAATATTTTTGAAATTAAAAATTTGTTGGAAATTTACTCCATTTTTAGTAAAATCGAATTTGGAAATTTTTTGCCATTTATGGAAATTTCAAATTTCAAATTTGGTAATTGTAATTAATTGTTTTGACTATTGGGAAGAGACCTGATTTGACCCAACTAACTATTTGACTATGACACTTGTATGAAAACATAATATTTTATATCGATTGCAAGAGGACAAATGGAACAACCATGTTAAATTTAGCTGACCATGACTCCATGAGTGGGGAACATATTGGAACTACCTCTGGGGTGATTATTAGAAGTGTAAAATCAGTGATTTGGCCATTGGCAGCCCCTGAAAATCAGGGATTTAGAAAGCTACAAAAATTCCCAAGGGAGGGAAAAGACCTAGGAAAATGATAAATAGCATATGAGAGGAGGCAGGACGTTGCCAAGTATGTTGGGGAAGGAGTCTATTGATTTACTTGTTGTTATGAACATTGCTTGAGTGTGGGGCAAGGGAAACTACTAGAGTTGTAGGAAATTGCTGGAGAGAAGTTTTTCCAAGTTCTCCCTCATGGATTCATGGTCAGGATAGGGGGTGAATCGGGCAAGTAATTTGGCTAGCTTGTTCTACAGTTGGGAGGAACGTGGTTGTTCCCTTTGTCTTTCAGTGTATTATTTTAGATATGTTATTTCTGTCCATTCTCTGGATGAATGTTAAATGGTTACATACTTGATAGAATGCATCTGTTAATTCTAATTAGGAATAATATTAAAGATGAAATATTGAATGCGTCCTATTGAAACTTAGGAACTACTAGAATGTCTTCCCACTAGTTCGGAATGGATTATCTTTGTTGTATCTCATTTATGTTATGAATACTAGTCCCCAAAATTATACTAGATGAAAAGATTTGCCTAGTCAATTATTAAAGAAGATTTGTGTTGTGGTTTGATTACTACTGTAGTAAGGTAAAGCATTGTCATTGAAAATTCCACAAGTAAAATGCAATGCAGATTTGAGTTTACCTATATATTGAATGTAAATGGAAAACTGCATAGTGTATAGATATAAATATATATATGTACATACACATATTTTCGGATATATAAAATCACGCGCACTAGTAGAGTAATTAACTAAGATTTCTTCCATGTACCAGCCTAACAGTGATTATTTTCGAGAGATAACCCTAATCGCAAGTGTCTAAGATTTATATGTATATTTAAAGTACGGAAGTGATCTTGCGAATACCAAAAACCACCTACAACATTTACACATCTTTATATCAAACCGATGTTTAATGAAAAGTTATAAGATGAAATGTTGGGAAATTCTTTGTAGTGAATTGGATTAACACAGTTTAATTACAAGAACTAATCATGAGAGGCGTGAAGGCCCAAGGAAGAGGGGACATCCCGAAACTTAGCATATACCCCTGAGTAAATTCATAACTGTGTAAATAAAACATAATCACCTAGAATTTTCAAAGGAAAGCCTTTAACACAAAGTACAGTAAGTGAAAATTGAATTCATTTACCATCTTGCAATCCGTAGTCAAATATAAACAAGACATACATATAGCCGGCAATAGTCGAGTACCTTTTTCTTTTCCAAAAATCCTTTCGAGGAAGTAGCCAATATGACACTAGTATATTAAAATAATAAAATAACCAGTATGCCAACACAAGTAGGCGGAAGGGAAACCCTAATTCTTTTAATATTACTTATCTCATTCAAAATTGAAACAAATGAACATACCATACAATGTTGTATTTTCCAACGATAGAAATTTCCATCACAAGACGGGTTACCCATATTCAACGATACCAAAACCGGAACATAACTACACAGTAAATAAAAGGACTGGAAAGGGACCATGCCCTTCCTTTAGAAATAAAGGAATGAGACAATGAGAGATACAGGCATGGAACCCGAGTACCTTTATTTCCAAGGACGGATGGGGATATCCGAAGCTACTACCGATGACTCTGCAAAATTCGTATAAATAAAATATTAGTAACTAAACATGCCATTGAAATATTAGAATTATATGAAAGGAGGTTGAATGCATTTATCTACAGAATGGAAATACATCATTGACATAACCTGTACTTATCTTGGATTTTTCCATGGGCATGATCCATCTCCCAGCCGTGGTCGTCCACCAGCCAAAAAGGGGAGGAGCGAGATTGATTAAGCTGATGGGTACCCTCGCATCAAAACAGGGTCCCATAATTAGTTACAACATCCAGTTCAAAAAGAGAGTTATACAAGAAAATTACAGCTTTTGTAAATATAACAATAGTCCAGCACCGATTCTAGAGACATTAAACAGAGATTGAATATATTCTAAGGTATAGACAAGATACAGATAACTACTAAATGAAATCTTCGTGAAGAGATAAAATTGAAGATACAATTAACATGAATGTTAAATATAGGAATCTGTTCCTTTAAAAAATTACAAAGAAAGGATTTAAGTAATACATAATGAATTAATCTATCGATAGACCATAGTAAGTCATTACAGAATCCGTAAATAATTTACCGGTTATATGGTATACAAGCGAAAGGGGCCCTTTGAGGTAGAAGAGTGGATCTGGGTTGGGAAAACCCTATTCATACACTAAACAGAGTATAACCAACCACGAAGAAAGTTTAGAGCCAACGAAACAGCAAAAATTCATTAATATAGACAAGGAAATACTACAGTTACAGTGCAACGCCCTCATCGTAATAAATGTAGTTTCTGGAATGGAATCTGGGAAACCCTGCAGAAGCTCAATACCAAAAAATGATACAGGATAGCAAAGCAAAGTGGAAAACGTCATTCCCTAGAGACAATCTACTTACGAAAACACCAAGAAACAAAGGGACGAGGTATCCATCCCCTTCGGCAATTTCCAAAACAGATAAGGATGCGGTAATACAACTGCTTAGCAGAGGGGAGGAACTTCCATAATCCTTCTTGGAGTCTTGACAACAAGAGAACAACCACTTATAGAGAGTATAATCACTATGGCGCGTAGGTCACCCATAGTGGTTGCAAGAGGAAGAAAAAACTCGGCCACAAATCTCAGAACTAGATATACAGAAGTAACAAGAACCTTACTAGTAGGGTAGATAGCAATGTCTCCTCCACTATGAAAAAAACCTCACTATTGTTCTCCTCACAAAGAAATTGGGGTCGCATAGTTAGACTTCTGGAGGACCTCTCCACAACAGAATCCATCAACCTAACTAATCCCTTCCTCAAAGAATAAGGTATGCAAATACGAATGACCAGGTGATGAGATCGACTCATCACGTCCATATTGGATAGCAACAAAGGTGATGGCCTCGACTGCAACGTATACCCTACCTCCTTTAATGTCCTGGCTAGGATTAAGTGTGTATCGGACCTACCCCTCCTTTGGTAATTAATGAGCTACTAAGTAAAGAAGTGCCAGTGCGACTCATGGAAATCTTTAAACCCAAATCATAGTAAATGAAGTTAATACAATGCACAGTTGACACTACATTCGGACAGGTGGAGACGAATGGGATGGGTAAGTGCATATCGGAGATAAACCCTAAATCACAATGAATGCATTTATTACATGTACAATTGATGCTACGTTACAAACAGGTGGAGCCAAATAGGATTACTAGCACAGGTGGAGGAATATGAAATATTTGTACTCTGAGTTTAACCGGAAGGGTCTTACCTAACCACTATCCCATATTCAGATACTTTTAAAACTAAAGGAGTCTTCCTATATTTAAACTCTTGCAGAGGAGTATAGACTAATACCACTTTTACCTAAGTCCGTTTGGTCCCTTTCAACATATGAGTATGTGTATGGAACGCATGAAGCCTAGGCCATAAAACCCAAGGTCCTTTGTATTATAAACATATGGTAATGTTTTCTAGGTAGCATCTAATGCGTAAGGATTTGGCCATAAAATCCCAAAGTTGTTTGTATTGTAAGCATATGGTAATGTTTCTATGTAGGATCTAACGNATGCCATTGAAATATTAGAATTATATGAAAGGAGGTTGAATGCATTTATCTACAGAATGGAAATACATCATTGACATAACCTGTACTTATCTTGGATTTTTCCATGGGCATGATCCATCTCCCAGCCGTGGTCGTCCACCAGCCAAAAAGGGGAGGAGCGAGATTGATTAAGCTGATGGGTACCCTCGCATCAAAACAGGGTCCCATAATTAGTTACAACATCCAGTTCAAAAAGAGAGTTATACAAGAAAATTACAGCTTTTGTAAATATAACAATAGTCCAGCACCGATTCTAGAGACATTAAACAGAGATTGAATATATTCTAAGGTATAGACAAGATACAGATAACTACTAAATGAAATCTTCGTGAAGAGATAAAATTGAAGATACAATTAACATGAATGTTAAATATAGGAATCTGTTCCTTTAAAAAATTACAAAGAAAGGATTTAAGTAATACATAATGAATTAATCTATCGATAGACCATAGTAAGTCATTACAGAATCCGTAAATAATTTACCGGTTATATGGTATACAAGTGAAAGGGGCCCTTTGAGGTAGAAGAGTAGAGCTGGGTTGGGAAAACCCTATTCAGACACTAAACAGAGTATAACCAACCACGAAGAAAGTTTAGAGCCAACGAAACAACAAAAATTCATTAATATAGACAAGGAAATACTACAATTACAATGCAACGCCCTCATCGTAATAAATGTAGTTTCTAGAATGGAATCTGGGAAACCTTGCAGAAGCTCAATACCAAAAAATGATACAGGATAGCGAAGCAAAGTGGAAAACGTCATGCCCTAGAGACAATCTACTTACGAAAACACCAAGAAACAAAGGGACGAGGTATCCATCCCCTTCGGCAATTTCCAAAACAGATAAGGATGCGGTAATACAACTGCCTAGCAGAGGGGAGGAACTTCCATAATCCTTCTTGGAGTCTTGACAACAAGAGAACAACCACTTATAGAGAGTATAATCACTACGGCACGTAGGTCACCCATAGTGGTTGCAAGAGGAAGAAAAAACTCGAACACAAATCTCAGAACTAGATATACATAAGTAACAAGAACCTTACCAGTAGGGTAGATAGCAATGTCGCCTCCACTATGAACAAAACCTCACTGTTGTTCTCCTCGCAAAGAAATTGGGGTCGCAGAGTTAGACTTATGGAGGACGTCTCCACAACAGAATCCATCAACCTAACTAATCCCTTCCTCAAAGAATGAGGTATGCAAATACGAATGACCAGGTGATGAGATCGACTCATCACATCCATATTGAATAGCAACAAAGGTGATGGCCTCGACTACAACGTATACCCTACCTCCTTTAATGTCCTGGCTAGGATTAAGTGTGTATCGGACCTACCCCTCCTTTGGTAATTAATGAGCTACTAAGTAAAGAAGTGCCAGTGCGACTCATGGAAATCTTTAAACCCAAATCATAGTAAATGAAGTTAATACAATGCACAGTTGACACTACATTCGGACAGGTGGAGACGAATGGGATGGGTAAGTGCATATCGGAGATAAACCCTAAATCACAATGAATGCATTTATTACATGTACAATTGATGCTACGTTACAAACAGGTGGAGCCAAATAGGATTACTAGCACAGGTGGAGGAATATGAAATATTTGTACTCTGAGTTTAACCGGAAGGGTCTTACCTAACCACTATCCCATATTCAGATACTTTTAAAACTAAAGGAGTCTTCCTATATTTAAACTCTTGCAGAGGAGTATAGACTAATACCACTTTTACCTAAGTCCGTTTGGTCCCTTTCAACATATGAGTATGTGTATGGAACGCATGAAGCCTAGGCCATAAAACCCAAGGTCCTTTGTATTATAAACATATGGTAATGTTTTCTAGGTAGCATCTAATGCGTAAGGATTTGGCCATAAAATCCCAAAGTTGTTTGTATTGTAAGCATATGGTAATGTTTCTATGTAGGATCTAACGCGTAAGGATTTGGCCATAAAATCCCAAATTCATTTGTATTGTTAAGACTGTGGTAGTGTTATAGGTACAAACAACTAGGAAAGTAATTATAATTATGGGACTTTAAATAAACATTGAAGTGAGAAGTAAAAACTTATTATATCGTCGATTAGAAAACTTTAAGTTGAATGGTAAGGACAGTCGATGACAGTAAGGACTCTAACAAACTTTTAGACTCAAGATATATAACAGAAATCCTACTTGCATGAATCTCAAAACTATTCAAGGATAAATGTACAAACACAATTTTTTTTAGACAATTTTTTTGAGGTACATTACATCAATATATGGCTTGAACAACCACCAAACTGGACAAGTGTTCGTTGGGAAGATAATCGATGTCTATAGCACCTACTTGGACAAGGAAAACAAAAGTATATCCATTATGCATGCTGACATTATAGACAAGGACACCATGATGACAGTGACACTGACTATTCCTCCACAACTTCCCCATAAACATGCAGAAAAGATATTGCCGCGTAATGGGATATCCATTACAAATTTTAATCTATTTCCCAAAACAATATATGACCGTAGTGATTGTGATCGAATTATTTCACTCAACGAAACAAGCATTGTGGAAAAAATTCTCGTTGCTTGTTCAGAATATTGTTTCATCCCGGACTCGACTATTAGCCAGCTTGCACAGAGCACTGATATTTACCCAATCAGAACGATTGGGGCTGCTGTCACACTAGAAATTTGGCTCACAACATATTCTCCATATAAAGGATGGAGAGTCGGATAGGGACAAGGCAATGGTACCACTTTTCATATTCAATTTTGTCCTTTCCTTTAGCATCTGCATGTAGGTCGAATAAGTTACACAAATATTGCACTATTCCATGTTGCAACTATAATTGTTCGATACGTATTCAAATTTGTTTTCGTCAATGGAACGACAATTGCATAAAGGGAATATTTTATTTATGTTGTTCAAAAATATAACAAAGAAGAGGGATGCTAGAGAAAGGATCTTTTGGAAAACCCAGGCAATGTTTGTAAGAGAGTTGCGAGAATATATAGTAGAGGATCTGAAGAAACTAGCTAGCTCTACAACTGTTGTGCATATACATCCACAAAATCATCCTCACTTTGCTTATAGAAATAGCCTTCAACAAATTTTTGCGCCTGTTTAATTTTGTTTTTTTTTTAAGGGGAGGGGGGGTGCAGTTGTGTATTATATTATTCCATGTATTAATCCATTTTCTCACGTTCCTAGTTTGAAGGTATTTTAGTTGCAGCCAATGTGTACTCAACCTCCTTTGAGCCTGTATGTGCAAAATGCAACTTCGTTGCTTCTGCCTCTACTTTTATAGGTGAAGATACATCTGATTGTCTGTGATGCGGTGAAAAATGCCGAGATATATATGGACATTGCATCAATGCTTTTATCCGAACTTTGACCAACACAATCATGAATTGTACAGCTAGGCAACCTTTGTTACAAAATGTTCTTCCTCAATTGGCAGAGTTGTCATATGAATCATATCTACAGGAAAAGGCAAGCAGTGTCTACATGCCATGACAACTTCGGGTACACAAAAAATTCACCTTAAATGAGGACAACACAATTTTTCATATCGGTTGAAGAAGGGGAAAAAATATATATATCAAACTTTGGCAGGAAACGAAAATACCTCATGTGTCTCTATAATATTTTTTCAACATCCAGATGAATGTTCATTGGACTTGGCCCATATCTCTGTAATCCCCATATATCCCATGGCCCCAGTTATTTTCTACTGGGATCATATACCCTATTCAAGAGAAAATCAATTCAGCGACGTCCTTTCTTTGTATATCAAATTGTTTGGTGCAAAGGTCGATGGGTTCTTCTCTATGGAACCTTCTAGGAACTTTTCTACTACTTGTTTGAAGTTTGGTTGGTTCTTGGTTATCTAATTTGTCTATCAATTTTTATGTTGTGGAACTCCAACTCTTATTTGAAGGACATGGAACAATATAATTGAATTTTTTAGCTAGTTGGCCTGCAGATCCGCCTGATAATTTCTATGGCGTTGTGACTCAAATGTATTATGTGGCTTGCTTTAGCAGATTTCCTTGATCGATGAACTTGGTCAAATTATTGTTCTAAAATAATTTGAAATCAACGAATATATAGTGTGCAAAGTGAAACTGTTGTATCATAGCAACAAGAGGCTCTTAAAATTCAAATTGGTCGTTGTTTTGGCATTTTTTCTTATTCGGTGAACTTGGTAAAATTAATATCCTGGAATAATTTGAAATCAACGAATATATACTATGTAGAGTGAAATTGTGATATCATATGAACAAGAGGGCCTTAAAATTCAAATTGGTCCTTGTTATGCTTGCAGTGATAGAATTTAAAAAAACTTTCTTTTGTTTCCTTCATTTTTTTAAAAATAAGCGATTTAACATCCTTTAATAATTTAATGTAATTCACTTGTACAATATCGATAGTTAATATTAATAATTTAGTATTTGAAAATAATTTTTTTATATAAATTTAGATAGGATGAGAATCCCTAAACAATTTCAATCTTGAACC
>JZKD02S2236180.1:0-10977 GCA_000966675.3 Picea glauca
TTTATTTTTTATTGTAAATTAAAAAAAAAAGGTTAGTAAATAAATTTTCAAGTGACCATTTAGTGTCCAATTTTGAGTTTTTTTATTTGCATAGGGATTTGTTGTCAAGGCCACCGTTTCAATTAAGTCATAATTAGCTATAATTTTAACATTTAGAAACAAACATTTTTCTTTAGGTGCCGTCAATTTTTTATTTAGGTGTTGATTTTAAGGTTTTTCTGAGCAACTGTTTGATTTTTTAAGGCCATGCTTGAAAAAAGTTGTAATTTTGACCTAGTTAGAAAAATGGTGCTACTAGTAGCACAACTTTTTGATTTGGGTGTTGTTTTTCATGTTTTTTATGCAAACATAGGGGTTTTAAGGGTTGGAGTTCTCGATTTGAGGTCACAGTTCTCGTTAAGTTGGTAACTTTGTTATATGGGCTACTACTGATAGCACCTTTTTTTATTGAGGGGTTGATTTTAAGATTTTGATTGCAACAATATTGGTTGTTAAGGGTATGATTTCAAACAGGTTGTAGTTTTAACCCTGAAAAGAAAAGAAAAAGTGATGTTGGTAGCACCTAGTTTTGATTTGAGGGTTGATTTTTAGATTTTGGTTCAACAATATTGATTGTTAAGGCCATGGTTTCAATCGAGTTGTAATTTTAACTTGGGGAAACAAGTTTCTATTAATAGAACCACTTCTCGATTATGGGTTTGATTTAAGGGTTTTTCATAGTAGCATTATGAGCTTTTAAGGCCATGATTACAATAGGTTGTAACTGTCACCCCCAAGCGTGAAATTTTTTGGATACCCTCATGAGGGTGTCATGTTGCTTCTTGCACCAGGTGTCATTCTCATCTTCGCTAGATCCAAATAGATTTTCTCTTGATCTCTTCCATATGTATGATTGTGTTAGCTCAGTTGCGATGTAGGTCACTGTTGACCAAAATTTGGTCACCTATATGTTCTCTCTCTTGGAATGATAAAATATTTTGACCTCAAAAGAAGAAAATTTTGGAACTCTTATAAGTTCATCGCATATCCCTTGGTATTAGATTCTTCATGAATTTCGTGGAATTACAATTTGAGTTTCTACACTCAAGATATGCATAACTTTTTCCAGAAGTCCAATGGAGATATTATAAGAAGAGATATGCATAATTTTCTAAGTGTCATGTTCTCCTCTCCTTTCCCTTCACCTCTATTCATTATCTCATTCTATACTTAGTCTTTTTTCACATTGCCTCATTTCTCTCATATTATCCTTACTAATATTCACTCTTAACCATTTCTCCATTTCCCCCTCTCCTTTCCATAACCATTTTTCTCTTTTCCACTCCACTCCTACTACCTCTTTCAAACTTAGTCTCATTTTCAAACTCTTCTCCTCTCCTCTCTTATTTCTTACTCAACACTTAGAATTTTCACTCAACATCCCTCTCTCCATACTCTACCTCACTCTTCTCCCATACGCTCCAATGGTCTCCACACTTAGTTTTTTTTTGTACTCTTCCTTCATTTCCTCATCAAGTTCGCGGGTTGGTAGACTCATACATTCCCTCACCCACCAACCCATTTTCTACATATTACACTCTCTACCTCTGACACTTGCATTTCTCCCCTTACCCCCCTTTTCACTCAATACTTTAACACTTAGAATATTTTATGAGTTTGTCGGGTTTGAGGGTTGGCAGACTCATGGGCTCATTCACCTCTCCACTTTCACCTCTGCCAACTCGCCATGCTCTTGCTCCCTCACATATCCTCTTGTCCATTCTACTATACTTAACTTTTTAGCTTAAGTTTCCTCCATTACACCACCAACCAATAAGAACTTTCCACATATCAACCACTTACTCCTTGACACACGGTAGTTAATGGATGGTTCCACATGGTAGCTTACTAATGGTGACACATAACAATTTTATTGGTTACACATGGATATTACTAGCATATCATGAGATGAAACATGAAAATACATGAATGGTTGATTCATAAGTGATTTGGCACGAGGTGGAGGCTGATTGGTTGACTTGGAATGAAAAATTATTATTTTATTCAACAATTTTCTAAGGGCTCGTCCCGTGGCTCTCCACAATCTCTCTTTGTTTCTTACTAAGTGTATTACCCACTTAGTATTATAAATGTTGAAGACTCAAACATCCCAATGCATTTGGGATGAATATTTATGCCCAAAAGTCGAATTTCATGAAGAAAACGACGAATTTCATTCAAGGGCCCACATTTGCCCATCAATTTTGATCGATGGTGATTGAGTGTTAATCTTGCAGAGGCCATAACTTGAGCTTCGGGTGTCGGAATTGTGAAAACTTTATACTGTTGGAAATATATTTTGAAGTATAAGATGAAGGTATAGGTTTCAAGTCTTGAAGGTTTCTATATTTTACCCATAAATTAAAATATCAGTCAACTTCATTTTTAATGGGCCTGTGTGACAACTCAACTTCATGAGCTCATATCTTGAGATCCGAGAGACTGATTTGGGAAAAAATTATATAGTTGTAAAGATAATATGACGAATATGACATCAGAAGTGGTATCCATGTCTAAAACGTTGATTTTCACTTCCATAAAATTAAAACTCAGTCCCCCTCTTTTAAAGGGAAATTAATTAAATTATGAAAATAAAAGTTTATTTAAAAACTTTTAATAAAAAGGGAAAGGGATCGATTTTAGATATGTATATATTGATGATTTATTTTAATTAATGAGAAATTAATGAGGCATTAATTATGTTGGATCATGTTGTCATTGATTTCAAATGAACAATGTCTTGTCATAGTATATTGATGTAATGATTGATGGATCATGTATTTTCATTGTTGTCAATAGATTGATGTCAAGTGGAGTCATAGATGATGCCATGCATAGATGAAGATGGATCAATGTGTTGTCATTGATATATGATGCCTATATTTATTGATGCATAGATGAAGATAGATTGATGTGTTTTCATTGATATATGATGCATTAATGTATTGATGCATTAATGTATTGATCATTGGATCATGTGGTCATGAATGGAATCAATGACAAAGGGACAATGTCACAGTGATGTGTTGTCATGGGTTATTCCAGTTGGATTGATGTAAATATGACTCATTATTTTCTTGTCATGGTTGATAGGAAGTACAAATGTATGAACTCCAAAGTGCTCCCCTTATGGTGAAAGTCCTCACGTGAAGACGCTTTGCGGTTGAGTTATCCTATAAGTATGGTTAGAGAACCCAATATTAATTATGGAATAATAAGACAAAGATCAGTGAATTTTTTAGTGAAACTATCCTATATGGATAGTGCTTGTCATTCTATTTCCGGTGGTATGTAGAACATCACATAACTCCTCACGATTTGAGAATTATGGCCTTGTGAAGTTGGAGGACCCTCATGTGTTGTCTAGAAGCCCCAAAAAGTCAAGATAGTCAAAGATTTTGCAAAGAAGAAATTATTTAAATAATAAAGTGAAGTGATGAATTCAAAGAGGATGCAAAAGAATTATTTAAATAATAAAGTTAATGGAGAACTTACTAATTATGGAAGGTGGTTATAAGCGGGTTAACCCTAAAATAAGGAAAGTGGGTTAAGTGGACAAGTGGCTATGTGAACAAAGTGGATAAATGGACAAAGTTGGAAAAAGGTGGATATGTGGACAAAGTGGATAAGTAGATGCTTCTAAAGGAAGCTACTTGGAGAGTATAAATAAGAGAGCAAGGGTCTATTGTTTAAGCATATTTATTGAGTATTTTGAAGATCCATTATGGGTAAAAGATTCATTGCAGGTACTCATGGATGCATCAAAGTTTTCGTAAGTCTGATATCTTGATGGTGAATTTTTTGGAAGTTCAGAAACCCTAGTTTTTGAAGGAGTACGCGGGCTGAAATGAGCTAGAGCACGCACATACGCGGGCTGTAGTAAGGTAGGACACATACTCACGTGGGTTGAAGGAGATCATAGCGCATACAGTTGGAGAGAGTCATGGAGACTTGAGTGTGAGCTAATGCTAGGTTCCCAAAGTTTGAATCAAATTCCAGATCGACATTCTATGGGCTCAGATCTGTCATAGAAGTCTTTGTTATGGTTACATAGTTGTCTTGATGGATACTTTTGCTTATTGTATGGTGAATACTTAAGGAATTATTGGTATGGTTGTTGTGATATGGTTTATGTTGGTTGATTGATTGAGTGAGCATCACTCTTATGTTTCAGTATTGATATGGTTTCCAAAGTATACTGGTTACTTATACATGATTAAGTAACATTCATATTGTATGGTTGAGGAGCATGAGTAAGTTGTTGGGAAACATAGATGTGTTGTGATTGGTTATGGTACAGATTGGACAGTGAAAGGAAGAAGTGGATGTGACAGAGGATGCATAAGATCCGAGTTTTCATGGAGAGAGAAAACCTTACACTAGTACATTTGGGTCAAATTCCAATGGCGCGTTCGATGCAATTGCCACTTTTGTTTGTCGGGAGAATGATAAACAATGAACCCCCTCAAACGTCGTTTCACATGACGTCGCTTTTCCGATGCCATAGATATCGTCTCTATTGCGACATTTCATGCAGACACATGTCATCTCAGATTTGACTATCTAAACCCCATATAGTCGTCACTACATCAACGTCAGAGACATCAGAATTAAGACGTCCCATTTCGTTGGTCTCCATTACATGGATGCTATGGGAGTGACGTTACCATACGTCACAATTCTGACTTACAGTAATGTCACTCAACCGATGACAAGCTATATATCTTCAACTTATGTGCCATGGGAGCGACATTACCATACGTCGCAATTTCGACTTATAGTAACTTTGTTCAATGACGCAGCCGCACTCCTCAGAGCGCATCCGCTCACATGATATTCTTCTTCTCGGCCCAAAGAACACTAAGGTTCTTTTATTTCCCTATCAGGAAATCTTCACCCACATAAAAATCCACGCGATTCCCCTCTTTCTACTTATCGGGGAATTGGAACTCGCGACTTCGCAAGTCCAGTGGTCGATCACTAGGCTCTCAAATCCCCAAGACCCGATAGCCAGTCAACATTGACTTTCCCCAGTCAGAACTTTTCTTATCGCAATTTCGCTACTCGCGATATCAAGCACTGTGATTTTCCGACTCCCGATACCCGATGTGACGAAACTCCGACGCACACGCGCGAGTTAACTTTTCCACCTCCCATCACTTCTATCGAGATTTCAGAATTCACGGGATTGAGAATCCTGATGTCGATGGATTCGGGACTTGCCTTTTCCTGATCCCCGATATGATACGCCACCTGTCCCCCACTAACTCCTGTTGTGGCCCACACAACTCTCCCATCGGGATATCGCACTTCGCGATTCCAAACTACAAGAGCAGCTTACCTCTGAAATCCCCGATGCCCAAACTATGACTTCCTCGAATCTTCTGAAACGCGTCCAAATTGATGAACGGTTCTGGGCTCGTCGGGATATCGCAGATCGCGATATCACAATTCTCGTTGCAACAACTTGGAACTTCGACTCACGAATCTTTGATACACTATATCACGTGTAGATCTGATGGTCCTTGCGACTCGGATTGACGGCTCTGCCCTTCCTGAGCTTCGAACCTCTTTCGCACTTACACTGTAACCTCCTTGCACCTCCGCGAGATCCAATGGCCCACGGTGATTCGCTGATTCTCCCAGAGAGTCTTGATCGTCCTTTTCTCCTGGTGAAATTCTGCGAAATGACTAAGTGTTCTTTTTATGCAGAATTTCCTGCCTGCTCACAAACCTACGATGCTTCTTGCAAGATTTCAAGGAACCAACTCCCTATTCTCCCCTTGGTGATCCCTCCAGGTTCTATACCTCCTGAGATTGTTCACGACTCTCAAGTCCTTCAGAAAATTTCTTGCGCGCACTCCTTGCGGCAAACCTTCAACGACGCCTAAGTGTTGAAGTCCTTCGACTTTGCACACACTTGCAACAGTAGTCTCTCAAAGCTTTGCTCAGGTTCACAACCCTGAGACCTTTAACCAGCCTGTGCACTCCTTTCACGGCTCCTGTGCCCAACTGCACCTTCTGGGGTGAATGAGAACAAAAGCTAACTCTACTTGAACCCTTCTGTCAACGCACTCCTTGCAGACAATTCGACTGTACTCCTTGCAGGAAATCTCTTGGCTCAAATAGAGAAACAATTGAAACTCATTCCTTCCTTATCTCAGACTTCAATTCACATATGAAATCACATACATAGAATATAAAAGCAAATGTATAACAGGAAGAAAACATTCATGAGCATATCAACATCAAACACACAGATAACAACACAAACCATGAATTTGAATCAGAACTCTTCTATTAATTCAAATGTCTGTACATAGGTGTTCTTACACAACTCTATGCTTTCTCTTGCTCTTCTGTTCCTCTAGAATAATGTTACAATGTACAATGAGGGTGTCTATATTCGTTTTCCCTCCAGCTCCTAAATTTCCAAATCTATGAATTAAATTCCTATCTACCTGCATTAACTATACTAAATGTCATCTATCTACTAAAGGACGAGAGATATCCTCTCAAGGTCCATTACAATATACAAAGGCACCTATTCTTAAATGAATTCATTTAAGATCATGCACAATTTCAAAGCATTTTCAAAATTTGTGCTGGCTTGTCCAACTGTCTCCTGCTTCCGCGCTGGCTCGCTTGATGGTTGACGATGTTCCTGCATCATACTCCTCGGCTTGAAAACTTTCATGGGCCCCTGTCCATGAGATCCGACATGGTCTGTCCATGCTTCTGTATTTCTTCTTCAGTCTTCCAGCTGGCATCTTCAATTGGATGGTCCTTCCATTTGACCAGATACTCATAGTATTCTTTCCTTCTGGTCTTCTTACCCACTCTCTTGTCCAGTATGCATTCCATCTGCGGCTTCTCTGCAACTGGCAATTGTTTCATCCACTGGATCACCGACTGCTTAGATCTAGTCTTTACTTCTCTTGCCCTATATGGGTATAAATCTGCAACATTGAATATCAGAGATATTCTGATTCCATTTGGTAACTCGATCTCATAAGCATTTTCTCCAAATTTTCTCAAGACCTTGCATGGCTCGATTTTCTTCATTTTCAGTTTGTTGTAAGTTCCCCTTGGGAACCTTTCTTTCCTCAAATGTGCCAGAACTAGATCACCAACTTCAAATTGAAGTTGTCTCTTCCGCTGATCTTCTATGCACTTATACTCCTATTTTGATTTAGCAGTCACTCCTTCACTTGACTGTGAAGTTCCTTCATCGCTTCTGCAAACTCTTCTGCACTAGCGCTGCTAGTAGTAGTCTGTTCTGAATCCCTCAGTTCAGAAACTCCTCTCGGATGCATCCCATAGACAACTTGAAATGGAATTTTTCCTGTACTCCGGTTCACTGAATCCTTATATGCAAACTTTGCTTGTGGCAATATACTATCCCACTGGCTATGGTGCTCTGTCACCAAGCTTCTCAACAAATCTCCCAGACTTCTGTTCACCAATTCTGTTTGCCCATCCATCTGAGGATGATAAGCCGAACGAAATGATAAGTTATTCCCCAGCTTCTTCCATAAGGTCCTCCAAAAATTCCCTATGAATTTGGTGTCTATGTCCGAAACTATACTTTTCGGCAACCCATGAAGTCAAATGACCTCTTTGAAAAACAGGTTCGCGATGTGAGTCGCATCGCTGGTCTTCTGGAATGGAATGAAGTGTGCCATTTTAGAAAACCTATCTACTACCACGAAGACTGAATCAAATCCTCTTTGCATCCTTGGAAACCCTAGTACAAAATCCATGCTTATCGCCTCCCACGGTCTCTCTGGTATGGGCAATGGCTGGTAGAATCCTGCATTCTGCTTCCTCCCCTTCGAATGCTGGAAAATTCTACACCTGTCTACAAATCTCTTGACATCTTCTCGCATTCCCGTCCAAAAGTATGACTCATTCAGCTTCGCGAATGTTTTGTCATGGCTAAAATGTCCTGCCAAGCCTCCACTATGCTTCTCTTTCAACATGTTCTCCCTCATGGAGAAATTTGGAATGCACAATTGATTGCCTCTGAACAACAATCCCCCCTAGATCATATAATCTATATAAGGGCTTCTGTCTCTGAGAACTAGATTCTCAGCTGCTTCATACGCCTCTCCAAAATCTGCATCACCTACATACATGTCTTTGAGATCATCAAAACCCAATGTTTTGACTCGGAACTCCTGCAACAACAAACATTTCCTACTCAAAGCATCAACCACTTTGTTAGTAGTACCCAAAATGTGTTTAATCACAAATGTGAAATTTTTCATATACTCTAACCATTTTTCATGTTTCTGATTCAACTTCTCCTATTGAGTCACAAACTGTAATGCATGATTGTCACTGTACAATACAAATTCTTTCGGGATCAAGTAATGCCTCCACTTCTTTAGTGCTTGGATGATAGCATAAAATTCCTTGTCGTATGTGGAGTATTTCAATTTTGCTTCATTCAGCTTTTCGCTGAAATATGCAATCAGTCTGTCTTCTTGGCTCAAGAACGCTCCTATGGAAAAACCGCTCGCATCACACTTCACCTGAAATGTCTTCAGGAAATCCGGTAACACCAACATTGGTTGTTCCGTGATCTTCTGTTTCAACAAATTGAAACTCTTCTCCACCTCTTCAGTCCAGTGAAAAGATTTATGTCTTTTCTTGACTGTATTCATCATCGCTGCGCTAATCCCACTGAAATTCCTGATGAACTTCCGGTAGAAACTAGCCAAACCATGAAAAATTCTCACCTCAAAAATATTTCTTGGTGATGGCCAATTATTGATCACTTCCACCTTATCCGGATCCATCCTTAATTCATTCAAAGATATAAAAAAACCCAGATAAATGAGTTCTGTCTTCATGAATGAGGATTTCTTCATATTAATCAACAACTTCTCTTGCTGCAGCTTCTTCATCACAATGGTCAAATGCTTTAGATGTTCAGCCTCTGATTTACTTTAAATCAGTATGTCATCCAAATACACAATGACAAATTTCCCGATGAACTCTTTCAGGACTTCGTTCATCAACCTCATGAAGTTACTCGGCGCATTTGTCAAGCCAAACGGCATGACTAGCCACTCATACAACCTTCATTTATCTTGAATGTTGTTTTCCACTCATCGCCTTCCCTCATGCGAATTTGGTGATATCCGCTTTTCAAATCAATTTTTGAAAAGTATTTTTCCCCACTCAGGCAATCCATCAGATCATCCATTCTCGACAATGGAAATATGTACCTGATGGTTATCTTATTGATGGCTCTTGATTCGGTACACATTCTCCAACCTCCGTCCTTCTTTGGACTGAGTACTGTCGGAACAACACATGGAATCAAGCTTTCCCTGACCAATCCTTTGTCCAATAGCTCCTGGACCTGCTTCTTGACCTCCTCATTTTCCTGCGGCGTCAACCTATATGCAGCTTTATTCGGCAAACTAGATCCTGGTATGAGATCAATGTGATGACTCACACTCCTCATCGGTGGCGACGAATGAGGTAATTCATCCACCACGATGTCAGCGAACTCTTCCAGTAGTTCCTGAATCTCTTCTGGTAGATCATCCACTCTTGTGCTAGTCAGAATAATTCTCGGCTTTCTGACCACAAGGAATTGTGGATCTTCTTTCTTCTTCACCTCTGTAAGAAGCTCCTTCCCACTCATGAGAAGTACCATGTTGCTTACTTCCGGCTTCACCTCCTTATCCTTTATTGGAAGCAACATATGGGTTCTCCCATTCTTCTCCAGGGTGTATGTGTTCATTCTTTCGTCATGAATCACATTTCTGTCATATTGCCATGGTCTACCCAGCAATAAATGACAAACATCCATGGGAATAACATCACACAGAATCTTATCATTGTATCCACCTATTTTGAATTCAACCAAGCATTGTTTAGTAACAGTTACTTGGTGTCCCTTCTGTAGCCACGAAACTCTGTATGGGCTCGGATGATCAGTCGTCTCCAGCTCCAACTTCTCTACCATCTCGGTTGAAACGAGATTATCCATGCTACCGCTGTCTACAATAACCTTGCATACCTTGTCTTTGGTCTTGCAAGCAGTCCTAAAGAGTCTGGTCCTTTGGACTGAACTTTCCACCTCTTTCTCAGGTGTCAAAAGGACTTTTCGCATCATCAATGATCTTTCGCCTTCTACATCTTCTGCCTCAACATCCTGCCTCTGTGCCTCGGCGATGTGAGCTTCTCAAATGTCCTTCTTTTTCTCTAGACACTCATAAGACTTGTTCCCATTCTTCCCACATGTGAATCATGTGATCAATCCACCTCTTCCTCTTCCTCTGCCTCTAGTACGAGGAAAAGTGTTGTTGTCAGCATATCCTCTACTCTGTTCATTATGCTGTTCTCTTTTCTCAGCATGTTGCCCTCGCTGTGAACTTCCACCCCTCTCAACTTTACCCTGAGGTTTCTTCCATTCCTCCTTGGGCTTCTGGTATTTGTCCTGGGGAACTGCTTTGCCTTTGGGCTAGCTTCTGCCTTGGCCCCTTTGACCTTGCCTATGGCTCAACTTTTCCTCAGCTTTTAGAGCCATCTGATAAGCATCTTCAATCGTCCTGATGGTAACCATGCTCATCTCATCCTGGATATCATATCTCAGGCCATTCAGATATCTAGCAACCTTCTCATCATTGCTCTCCCAATGACCTGCCTTGATGTTCAGTCGATAGAATTCCTCAGTGTATTCTTTCACTATCATCAACTTCTATCTCAGGTTCTGCATCCTCCTGAACAGAGAAATTTGAGAGTCTCTCGGGATGAATTTTGCCTTCATCTTTGCAATCATTCGATCCCAACTTTTAATTTTCTGCTTTCCCTTGCAGTGTATGTCAGCTTGTAGCTCATCCCACCATAATGCTGCATGTCCCTTCAAGCATGTGACAACATGCTTGACCTTCTTATCCTCTTCGATCTCTTCATAAT
>JZKD02S2236180.1:25773-37678 GCA_000966675.3 Picea glauca
GGTAGAAACTAGCCAATCCGTGAAAACTTCTCACCTCAAAGATATTCTTCGGTGATGGCCAATTCTTGATTACCTCCACCTTATCGGGATCCATTCTCAACTCATCTGCAGAAATAACAAACCCCAAATAAATGAGCTCTATCTTCATGAATGAGGATTTCTTCATGTTTATCAACAACTTCTCCCGATGTAACCTCTCCATCACTATAGCTAAATGTTTCAGATGCTCGACCACTGTTTTACTGAAAACCAGTATGTCATCCAAATACACGATAATTTTTTTTTCGATAATCTCCTCATCCAGGAAAAGTATTATTATCAGCATAATATCCTCTCTGCTCAGTATTCTGCCCTCACTATAAGCTTCCACCTCTCTTAGTTCGAGTCTGAGGTTTCTTCCAGTCCTACTTGGGCTTATGATATTTGTCCGGGGAAACTAATTTGCCTCTGGGCTGACATCTGCCTCGACCCCTTTGACCTTGCTTTCGTCTCAGCTTCTCTTCAGCTTTTAGAGCCATATGATAAGCATCTTCCACTATTTGGATGGTTACCATGCTCATCTCATCCTGAATGTCGTATCTCAAACCATTCATATATCTGGCTACTTTTTCATCATCGCTTTCCCAATGACCTGCCCTGATGTTTAGCTTGTAGAATTCTTCAGTGTATTCTTTCATTGTCATCAATTTCTGTCTTAGGTTTTGCATTCTCCTAAACATAGTAATTTGATAGTCCCTGGGGATGAATTTCACCTTCATCTTCGCGATCATTATGTCCCATCTCTTAATATTTTGCTTGCCTTTGTAGCGTTTGTCAGATTGTAGTTCATCCCACCATAATGCTGCATGTACCTTCAATCTTGTGACAACATGCTTGACCTTCTTGTCCTCTTCGACATATTCATAGTCAAAGTATGTGTCTAGAGCTCTAATCCAGTCTAGAAGCTCCTATGCATCCATATTTCCCTCATAAACTGGAATGTCCATTTTCTCTCTTGCACCCATTCTTGCAATAGCCTTAATCAACCATTCATTTGTTGCATCTTCCACTGCAACTTCTTCCTCATGTTCAGCCTCAATTTCACTTTCGGAATCACTAAGATCCCTAGCACTGACTGTGCATCTTTGTGTTGTCTCCATGTCTTCGAGTCTAGCTCGTAGATCACGCATTTCTTTCTCCATGGCTGGATCAGTCATCTGCCTACCTCTTCTTCTCAGAATTTCCCTATCCTCTGGTGGATCGGGTGTTTTACTGTCCCTTCTCCTTGGTGGCATGGTGAATTCTCTTTTTCTCTACTACAGAAAGAAAAGAACCTTTCTGTGCTCTGATACCAAGTTGATTCCGACGCACGCTCCCTCCACAACCCGCAGGTCAGAAGGTCCACGTCAACACAGGATCTTTCCCTTTACACTGGCCCAAAGAGCTTCATAATGGCTCTTCTATTTCCCTTTCGGGAAACCTTCACCCACAATCAACTTTAGAAATTCCCCTTTTTCTTCGAGAAATCAGACTTCGTACTTTCGCGAATCCGTTGGTCACGCGCTTGTCTTTCAGATCTCCGAAACCTGAAAACTGTCAACGCTGACCCGTCCTCTTCTCTTTCGAGATTTTCCTTATCACAATTTCGGCGGTCTAGGTATCCAACAACTTTTTCTCGCAATTCCTGAAACCTGATTTTCCGAAATTCCGACACGCTCACAAGGTTGAATTTTCAATGCCCCTTTACTCCGCCAGGACTTCGGACTTCGCGATATCGTGGATCCTAATGCAAAGAATTCAAAACTTCACTCCCCAAAAATCTGATATGATCAACGGGTTTGACTCCGTGTCAATAGTGCTCCACCTGTCCACTCACTGACTCCTCTATGGCCCACACAAATCCTTTTAGCTTTTCGGGACTTCGCGGTTTGTGATTTCGTGATTCCCATTGTGAAGTTTATGGGATTTCAATCTACGAAAACTCGATATAGAAATCCACATGTAAATCCAACGACCCTTGTGACTTGGATCTACACTCCTACTCCTCCTGAGCTTAGAACCTTTCGGGAATACTCGCCTTATCTCCCTGTTCCTCCATGATATCTAACGACCCACGGGACTTCGCGAATTCGCTTCACAGAATTCCGACCATCCGTCCTCCCTTTGAGAACTCATCCTCCTTTGGTCCGATGTCGCTATTCCCTCCTTCGGCTCCTTCGAAGGTTCAAATCCTTCTAAACTTTCCCAAATTTGAGTCTTTCAGAAAACTCTTGCGCACACTCCTTGCGACAACCTTCAAACACTTTCAAGTGTGGAACTTCTTCAACTCTGCGCACCCTTGCAGCAACAGTCTCTCAATGCTTCGCTCAGGTTCACAACCCTGAGACTTCGCTCAGCCTGCGCACTCCTTGCACGACTCCTGTACCCAACTGCACTTCTATGGAAATGAGGAAAAAATCTATCTCCCCTAAGCTTTCAGAGACAAACCCCTGAACACCTTGTCGACGCACTCCTTGCAGACAATTCAACTGCACTCCTTGCAGGAACTCTTGCTCAGATAGAGAAACAATTGAAACTCATTCCTCTCCTCTTCCCTCTCAGATTTCAAACATTCAATAAGAAATCATTCATACATAGCATAAAAGCAATTGCATGACAGAAAGAGTACAACATTCATGAGGATAACATTCAAATATGCATACACAGAGAATATATGAACACCATGAGTCTGAATCACAACTTTCTTGTATTAATTCAAAACTTCTGTACATGGAGTCTGCTACACAACTCTCTGCTTCTCTTCTATGCTCTTCATACACTAATGTTACAATACACAAATGAGGGTGTCTATATCCCGTTTTCCTCTTGCACTCTAAAACTGTCTAATCTGACATTCAATTTTACCTACTTGCATTAATTACTCATAAATCCCTCCTACCTACTAAGGACGAGAGAAAATCGCTCAAGGTCCATTTACATTATACAAGTGCGCCTCCACTTGATGTTTCATTAATGGTTCAAGACATTTCAAAATTTTGTGTTGGGCACTTGTCCAGCTGTCCGTTGTCTCCGCGCTAGATTACTTGAGATGCTCCTGCATCAGTAGTGAAACTCATGATGTCATGACTCTATAAGAAAAGTAAATACGAAAATAATGAAAAGTCCTAACCGTAAATTTCAATGAATGATATGCTTCTAAAAAACAATGCAATTTTCAATTTCAACTTTGCAATTCTGAAGTAAAAATGAAATATTTTATTACATGCACTAAGCTAATGACAAGGACTCAAAATACCAAATTGCCAAGAAATGAAAAATGCCTGTATTTTTTGTATTTTCAATATAATAAAAATGAAAATGCATGGATTGAAAAGAAACTTGATATATAATTCTACTGTGTATAGAAAGAGATAAATCAAGTAGGATACCAAGCAACAAAACACCCAGCCCAATGTATAAGGAAAATCAAAATGAAAGAATGATGAGAAAGACTTCGCCCAGAAATTCAACCGAAGATAGGTTTCGTGTCATCCCATAAGAACTTAACATGCACTACAGAGACCCAAGAAGGCTCAACAAACATCAAATCCCACCCAACAACCACCAGACCAAGCAAACAAGCAAGGAAAACTGATGTACGCGACTGTTTAGGAAAACAAAGCGTATATACACAGCTTGTAGAGGGATAGCCTGCGTATGTGTTTCAAAAAACAAGGTTAGGCAAGGGAGAAGGATGAAAAATCAGACCCAGAGTGAAAAGAGGCCGTCAAGCAATGATTCAACAAGAAACACAATAGAAATGAGAGAAATCTAAGAAGAAAAGTACTTCAAACCCTAAGAAAGAATATTCAATCCCGAGTATGTTCTCCAATTCTGTTACGAGGAAAATCTCTCTATGGCTAGGGTAAACCATAACAGACGAAAATGACTACAGAAATCAACTCTCTTCTCAAGTATTCTATGAAAAACAATATGCTAGCAAGATAATATAAAAGGCCTACCTCGTCCAGACGTTCGATGAAGTCCACCATTGAGCACTTGACCCAAACCAATATACCTGCAACTAGTCCTCAACAACCAAGCAAAGAAATCATGAAGGCGAGCAATATTTCCTGTGATTCTCCTGATCTAAAAATTATATTCCACTGTTAAATACAGAATCACTTCTACTATTATTCTTGCGGAAAATTAAACCACGATCACAACCACAATCACAAAGTGAAATATCAAGAACACATAACATAGAAGTTTTTCCAGGAAAGCGTAAAGCTAAGAACCCCACTATCATATATTATGTATATCATGAATCATGAAACAATATCATACAAAACTCTAATCCAAGAGTTCCTAGTACATTACAATCATCTCATACTGTCATACACAAATCAACAAATACATGTGCCAATTCCTGTGTCCAGACAACTTGCCTCCTCTACACAAATCCTTGCAATTAGAATTCTCACAACTGAATTTAAATTGCCTAGTTTGCACATGCTCATAAGCATATCCACTGCATGTGTGATCAACTCACAATTGATAGCCAAACTGTCCCTTTCACCTGTTAGCTCAACTGGGTCTCCACTGGATCTAACATGCATGTATTTAACCGTGGCGAATCTTCAGTTGCATGTGAGTTCACTGATTTACTGAACTCTCACTAGTGCAAGTTTAGTTACAACTAGTACAACTGATATTAACTCACTTAACTACACCTATAGTTCTATTACAAATCCAACTCACTTAGTTATGAATGAAATAATAGATTAATATTTATTGTCCAATTTATTTAAGGGAAATGTAAATTAGACACATGTTTCTTGTTGACTTTTCAACACTCCCTCTCAACAAGAAAGGGATTATCCTTCACCCCAATCCTGTCTCTATGATATTCGAANGGTAGAAACTAGCCAATCCGTGAAAACTTCTCACCTCAAAGATATTCTTCGGTGATGGCCAATTCTTGATTACCTCCACCTTATCGGGATCCATTCTCAACTCATCTGCAGAAATAACAAACCCCAAATAAATGAGCTCTATCTTCATGAATGAGGATTTCTTCATGTTTATCAACAACTTCTCCCGATGTAACCTCTCCATCACTATAGCTAAATGTTTCAGATGCTCGACCACTGTTTTACTGAAAACCAGTATGTCATCCAAATACACGATAATTTTTTTTTCGATAATCTCCTCATCCAGGAAAAGTATTATTATCAGCATAATATCCTCTCTGCTCAGTATTCTGCCCTCACTATAAGCTTCCACCTCTCTTAGTTCGAGTCTGAGGTTTCTTCCAGTCCTACTTGGGCTTATGATATTTGTCCGGGGAAACTAATTTGCCTCTGGGCTGACATCTGCCTCGACCCCTTTGACCTTGCTTTCGTCTCAGCTTCTCTTCAGCTTTTAGAGCCATATGATAAGCATCTTCCACTATTTGGATGGTTACCATGCTCATCTCATCCTGAATGTCGTATCTCAAACCATTCATATATCTGGCTACTTTTTCATCATCGCTTTCCCAATGACCTGCCCTGATGTTTAGCTTGTAGAATTCTTCAGTGTATTCTTTCATTGTCATCAATTTCTGTCTTAGGTTTTGCATTCTCCTAAACATAGTAATTTGATAGTCCCTGGGGATGAATTTCACCTTCATCTTCGCGATCATTATGTCCCATCTCTTAATATTTTGCTTGCCTTTGTAGCGTTTGTCAGATTGTAGTTCATCCCACCATAATGCTGCATGTACCTTCAATCTTGTGACAACATGCTTGACCTTCTTGTCCTCTTCGACATATTCATAGTCAAAGTATGTGTCTAGAGCTCTAATCCAGTCTAGAAGCTCCTATGCATCCATATTTCCCTCATAAACTGGAATGTCCATTTTCTCTCTTGCACCCATTCTTGCAATAGCCTTAATCAACCATTCATTTGTTGCATCTTCCACTGCAACTTCTTCCTCATGTTCAGCCTCAATTTCACTTTCGGAATCACTAAGATCCCTAGCACTGACTGTGCATCTTTGTGTTGTCTCCATGTCTTCGAGTCTAGCTCGTAGATCACGCATTTCTTTCTCCATGGCTGGATCAGTCATCTGCCTACCTCTTCTTCTCAGAATTTCCCTATCCTCTGGTGGATCGGGTGTTTTACTGTCCCTTCTCCTTGGTGGCATGGTGAATTCTCTTTTTCTCTACTACAGAAAGAAAAGAACCTTTCTGTGCTCTGATACCAAGTTGATTCCGACGCACGCTCCCTCCACAACCCGCAGGTCAGAAGGTCCACGTCAACACAGGATCTTTCCCTTTACACTGGCCCAAAGAGCTTCATAATGGCTCTTCTATTTCCCTTTCGGGAAACCTTCACCCACAATCAACTTCAGAAATTCCCCTTTTTCTTCGAGAAATCGGACTTCGTACTTTCGCGAATCCGTTGGTCATGCGCTTGTCTTTCAGATCTCCGAAACCTGAAAACTGTCAACGCTGACCCGTCCTCTTCTCTTTCGAGATTTTCCTTATCACAATTTTGGCGGTCTAGGTATCCAACAACTTGTTCTCGCAATTCCTGAAACCCGATGTTCCGAAATTCCGACACGCTCACAAGGTTGAATTTTCAATGCCCCTTTACTCCGCCAGGACTTCGGACTTCACGATATCGCGAATCCTAATGCAAAGAATTCAAAACTTCACTCCCCAAAAATCCGATATGATCAATGGGTTTGACTCTGTGTCAATAGTGCTCCACCTGTCCACTCGCTGACTCCTCTATGGCCCACACAAATCCTTTTAGCTTTTCGGGACTTCGCGGTTCGTGATTTCGTGATTCCCGTTGTGAAGTTTATGGGATTTCAATCTACGAAAACTCGATATAGAAATCCACATGTAAATCCAACGACCCTTGTGACTTGGATCTACACTCCTACTCCTCCTAAGCTTAGAACCTTTCGGGAATACTCGCCTTATCTCCCTGTTCCTCCATGATATCTAACGACCCACGGGACTTCGCGAATTCGCTTCAGAGAATTCCGACCATCTGTCCTCCCTTTGAGAACTCATCCTCCTTTGGTCCGATGTCGCTATGCCCTCCTTCAGCTCCTTCGAAGGTTCAAATCCTTCTGAACTTTCCCAAATTTGAGTCTTTCATAAAACTCTTGCGCACACTCCTTGCGACAACCTTCAAACACTTTCAAGTGTGGAACTTCTTCAACTCTGCGCACCCTTGCAGCAACAGTCTCTCAATGCTTCGCTCAGGTTCACAACCCTGAGACTTCGCTCAGCCTGCGCACTCCTTGCACGACTCCTGTACCCAACTGCACTTCTATGGAAATGAGGAAAAAATCTATCTCCCCTAAGCTTTCAGAGACAAACCCCTGAACACCTTGTCGACGCACTCCTTGCAGACAATTCAACTGCACTCCTTGCAGGAACTCTTGCTCAGATAGAGAAACAATTGAAACTCATTCCTCTCCTCTTCCCTCTCAGATTTCAAACATTCAACAAGAAATCATTCATACATAGCATAAAAGCAATTGCATGACAGAAAGAGTACAACATTCATGAGGATAACATTCAAATATGCATACACAGAGAATATATGAACACCATGAGTCTGANTCTTTCCTCCAGTTTCCTGGAAGAGGAGTATCCATGGGTTTGCAACCCTCCATGTGAAACTTACCCAGTATCTCCCTTGCATACTTTCCTTGAGACACAAAAATTTCACCATCTCCCTACTATATTTCCAATCCAAGGAAATAATGAAGAAGGCCCAAATCCTTCATCTCAAACTCCTTTGCAAGGTCCTCCTTGCATGAGTGTATCAACTTCTCATCACCAGTCATTATTAAATCATCAACATAAAGCACAATGATAAAAATATTACCCTCCACCACAATTTGTTATAGGTTTGCATATGCTTCACTTTTGGTGAAGCCCAATCCAGTGAAATAGTTGTCTATCTGAGTGTACCAAGCACAGGGTGCTTGCTTCAGCCCATACAGTTCTCTCTTGAGTCTGCACACATGTGAATATCTTTCAAAGGTATCAAAACCTTCTGGCTTCTCAATGTACACTTCTTCCTCAATGATCCCATTGAGGAACATAGTTTTAACATCCATCTGATGAATGCACCAGCCCATTTGTGCTGAGAGTGAAAGGATGGATCTTATGGAAGAGTACCTTGCGACAGGTGCAAAGGTCTCATCATAATCTATCCCCTCGATCCGTGAGAATCCCCGGGCCACAAAATTGGCCTTGTATTTCTCCACACTCCCATCATCACCTTGCTTTACCTTGTAGATCCATCTCGAACCTACCACTGATTTGTCGATCGGTCTTGGGACAATTTCCCATGCACTATTTTTGACAATGGATTCATACTCCTCTACCATAACATCAACCCAAGTGGGGTCTTGCACTGCTTCCTTAAAGGAAGATGGTTCAGTCACAATACATTTGCTCATGAGAGCCATGTATCCAGAAAATCGATTAGGAGACTGTCTCTGTCTACGCTGTGAAGTAGGGGCTCCTACATTCTGTGCAACATCTAGTCTCAATCTGTCATCTTCCATGGTGCGCTTTCTGCCATTTCTGATGGATGGCTCTACTTGAGTGGTTTCCTCCACTCCATGAACCTCCTCATGAGGCTAATCCACATCTTGAGACTCATCTTTGGGAACCAACAGTTCCTCTTCTGCATGCAAGTATAGCTCCCTCTCAAGCGACAACCACATGTCTTTCCCCTCATCGAATTTTATATCCCGTCGCATAACAGTCATCTTACTGTTTGGAAAATACACACGATAATTATGGGGTGTTTCTGTGTACCCCACAAATATCCCAACTTTAGCAGTCAGTTCCAACTTCCTCCTGGCATCCTTGGTCACATGCACATAAACAGATGAGCCAAATTTTTTAAAATGAGAAACATCAGGTTTCTTACCAGTAAAAGATTCTTCAGGTGTACTTATGCCAAGTACTCTATGAGGACAATGGTTCTGCACGTAAACCGCAGTATTGCATGCTTCTTCCCACAAATGCATTGGTAGGCCTTGATCATGCAACATCGCTCGTGCTACACCCATGATCGTTCTGTTATTTCTCTCCGCGACCCCATTTTGTTGTGGGTTATGAGGCGCTACGAGTTCTCTTCGAATTCCTTCTCCACTGCAGAAGTATTTGAATTCGTTAGAGATGTATTCTCCACCATTATCACTCCTTAGAGCCTTCAATTCTTTCCCCGAATATTTCTCCACCAATGATTTAAACTCACAGAACTTTGAGAATGTTTGATCCTTCTTCTGCATGAATAATATCCAACATTTGCGAGAAAATTCATCAACAAAAATAACATAATACCTATGTTTTTTTGTTGAAGAAACTGAGAATGGTCCACACACGTCCGTGTGAATTCTCTTCAGGATCACCGAAGCACGGTTCTCCTTTTCATGAAAGGTGGAATTTGCATACTTCCCCAGGGTGCACCCCTTGCACTGATCTAACTGAGCAAGTGTTTCCCTTGGAAGTCCAGTAGATATTTACTGCATGATATTCAAGGCTCCATGATGAAGATGGCCCAATATCCTGTGCCATAATTCACCCTCATCCTGTAATGACCCTGCTTAAATAGATGTATAGGGATTATTAATTATAATTAATTTGATAATCTGACTGTCCTAATATGTTAGTTAAACAATAATTATCTCTTAATACTATTAACTAATTAATTATTATTAATTACTTGTTCATATCTGTGAATGATTAATTAATTATTANTCTTTCCTCCAGTTTCCTGGAAGAGGAGTATCCATGGGTTTGCAACCCTCCATGTGAAACTTACCCAGTATCTCCCTTGCATACTTTCCTTGAGACACAAAAATTTCACCATCTCCCTACTATATTTCCAATCCAAGGAAATAATGAAGAAGGCCCAAATCCTTCATCTCAAACTCCTTTGCAAGGTCCTCCTTGCATGAGTGTATCAACTTCTCATCACCAGTCATTATTAAATCATCAACATAAAGCACAATGATAAAAATATTACCCTCCACCACAATTTGTTATAGGTTTGCATATGCTTCACTTTTGGTGAAGCCCAATCCAGTGAAATAGTTGTCTATCTGAGTGTACCAAGCACAGGGTGCTTGCTTCAGCCCATACAGTTCTCTCTTGAGTCTGCACACATGTGAATATCTTTCAAAGGTATCAAAACCTTCTGGCTTCTCAATGTACACTTCTTCCTCAATGATCCCATTGAGGAACATAGTTTTAACATCCATCTGATGAATGCACCAGCCCATTTGTGCTGAGAGTGAAAGGATGGATCTTATGGAAGAGTACCTTGCGACAGGTGCAAAGGTCTCATCATAATCTATCCCCTCGATCCGTGAGAATCCCCGGGCCACAAAATTGGCCTTGTATTTCTCCACACTCCCATCATCACCTTGCTTTACCTTGTAGATCCATCTCGAACCTACCACTGATTTGTCGATCGGTCTTGGGACAATTTCCCATGCACTATTTTTGACAATGGATTCATACTCCTCTACCATAACATCAACCCAAGTGGGGTCTTGCACTGCTTCCTTAAAGGAAGATGGTTCAGTCACAATACATTTGCTCATGAGAGCCATGTATCCAGAAAATCGATTAGGAGACTGTCTCTGTCTACGCTGTGAAGTAGGGGCTCCTACATTCTGTGCAACATCTAGTCTCAATCTGTCATCTTCCATGGTGCGCTTTCTGCCATTTCTGATGGATGGCTCTACTTGAGTGGTTTCCTCCACTCCATGAACCTCCTCATGAGGCTAATCCACATCTTGAGAGTCATCTTTGGGAACCGACAGTTCCTCTTCTGCATGCAAGTATAGCTCCCTCTCAAGCGACAACCACATGTCTTTCCCCTCATCGAATTTTATATCCCGTCACATAACAATCATCTTACTGTTTTGAAAATACACACGATAATTATGGGGTGTTTCTGTGTACCCCACAAATATCCCAACTTTAGCAGTCAGTTCCAACTTCCTCCTGGCATCCTTGGTCACATGCACATAAATAGATGAGCCAAATTTTTTAAAATGAGAAACATCAGGTTTCTTACCAGTAAAAGCTTCTTCAGGTGTACTTATGCCAAGTACTCTATGAGGACAATGGTTCTGCACGTAAACCGCAGTATTGCATGCTTCTGCCCACAAATGCATTGGTAGGCCCTGATCATGCAACATCGCTCGTGCTGCACCCATGATCGTTCTGTTATTTCTCTCCGCGACCCCATTTTGTTGTGGGTTATGAGGCGCTACGAGTTCTCTTCGAATTCCTTCTCCGCTGCAGAAGTATTTGAATTCGTTAGAGATGTATTCTCCACGATTATCACTCCTTAGAGCCTTCAATTCTTTCCCCGACTCTTTCTCCACCAATGATTTAAACTCACAGAACTTTGAGAATGTTTGATCCTTCTTCTGCATGAATAATATCCAACATTTGCGAGAAAATTCATCAACAAAAATAACATAATACCTATGTTTTTTTGTTGAAGAAACTGAGAATGGTCCACACACGTCCGTGTGAATTCTCTTCAGGATCACCGAAGCACGGTTCTCCTTTTCATGAAAGGTGGAATTTGCATACTTCCCCAGGGTGCACCCCTTGCACTGATCTAACTGAGCAAGTGTTTCCCTTGGAAGTCCAGTAGATATTTACTGCATGATATTCAAGGCTCCATGATGAAGATGGCCCAATATCCTGTGCCATAATTCACCCTCATCCTGTAATGACCCTGCTTAAATAGATGTATAGGGATTATTAATTATAATTAATTTGATAATCTGACTGTCCTAATATGTTAGTTAAACAATAATTATCTCTTAATACTATTAACTAATTAATTATTATTAATTACTTGTTCATATCTGTGAATGATTAATTAATTATTA
>JZKD02S2236191.1:0-27307 GCA_000966675.3 Picea glauca
TAGGCAAAGTGACGTTTTTGCTTAATGGCTAGGTGAGGGGGTGATGTGAGGGTTGGAAAAGGTTAGGAAAGGTTAGGAAAATTGCGTGGTGCGGAAATTCCGTTTACAAAAAGAAGTGTTGGGGACAAAAATGCCCTATTGAACCAAATAATCTTCGACAAATGAGCATCTGATGATGCATCTCTTCATGGTACATGGAGTTGACCCCCTAGTTGGAGAGGCGGTCAACAGATATCATAACCAAATACACCCCCTTTCACATGTAAATCGCTCAGTCGGCAATCTATGGAAGTATTTTCATTTATAAAGGCTTACACTCAGATTCATGACTGCAATTTCAGAGTTTATTCTATTGCATGCAGTAAAAATAGAATGCATTGAAATCTGAGCAGAGCATTGAACCAAAATTGGACCAAGAAGCAAATTCATTCCACATAAGCATCCATGTTGATGAAATGGACAAGCCATAGGCCCACCATTTACGGATCACCCCTGAATTTTCTCCCTTGAGAATCATGAGGGTTAAGAGCCAGCATAGTTCATTTTGGCTAGCATTCAGAGATTTACCCAGGTTGAGCACTTGTGTGAGCCAGAGGTTGGTTCCCATCGGAGACAGGTACAAGACCGGTTTGTGGTTGGTTTTGCTTCAAAGATAGAGCTAGCACAGTTTCACATGGATTTGAGAGGCTATTATTTTTAGCAGGTACCCTGCTTTTTAGGAGACAGTGACCAAAGACTCATATGACAGTTTTGAGCATAAAGTATTGGTCCTTGCATGATTCTAAGCCCGATGACACTTTTTCCAGGGATCATGCGAGTACTTTCTATTTTTAGCATGTTGAGTTCCAGGCCTCAGATAAAGATTCTGAGCGTGCAGTATTGATCCTTGGGGCATTCCGAGTCTGTTGGACCTTTTCTAGGATGACCTGTTAGTACTTTCTATTTTTAGCAAGTGGAGCACCAGAGCTCACATGTCAATTTTGAGCAAATATTTGGAATCCTCGCGGAAAATTGAATCCGATGAGTATGATATCATTGACATGCGGCGAGATTCTACTTTTAGCGTGTGTATTTTTAGACATTTGACACATGGCAGTGGTCTCCTAGTCATCCTGGTCATATTTGGTAGTTTCCTATTTTTTAGGGTCGGACCCCTATTTTTAGCAGTTTCTATTTATAGCAGGGGTGGTCGCCTCTAAAGGTGACAAGTGACAGGGTCAAATTCCGACAAATGGTAGTGATGCAATGTGACATGTGGCAGCTAAGTGGCTTAATTAATGAAGGGGTTCACTTTCCAAGGATTAAAGAAATTAATAAGCGAGGCGGACGTGTTGATGAGATGGCATATCTCTTTGAGTGTGTTTGGGCTAATTAAATCCTAACTTACCTTATCTCCTTTCACTATCCATTATATCACTTTCCGTGCATTAATTAGCTTTTATTCTCCATTCATGCACCTTGCTCCCTATTAAATAGGGTGCATTCACTCTTCTCCCGTGTGCATGACTCCCTCATCCATTAATAGCCTCCTTCATGCATTATCTCCTTCTAATTTCTCCCTCCATACGCCTCTAATCCATCTTTAAACCCTAGCGCATCTCCCTCTCTCTCATGAGCTATTTCCTCACTCTCATGTGCCCCTCCCTTCCTCCTCCCTCACACGTGTGGCGCATCCTCTCTACATCCCCCACTCTCCCTCTCCATGTGCCATCTAACCCTCTCCTATTTCCTAGCACATCTCTCCACAAGAGCGCCTCCATCACATGTGGAACTCTCCCCATGTATGCTTTCTTCTCATGCGCCCTCTCCCCTAAAAATTAGGGTGCACTCTCCTTCCATGCGCTCTCTAGCTTCACATATGCGTTTATTCTCTCTTCCCAACTCTCCCATGTGTGCACATGACTCACTCTCCCTCATGCGCACTACCTCTCCTCACTTCACTTAGCCTCTCATGTGCATACCTTGTATTCTTGCCCTCTTGTGCTTTATTGGGAAGTGCACCCTCACTAGCCTATATATTGGAGTGTTTGCTTCATTGTTCAGGGTCGGATTCTAGCAGCAACAACATACATACTCTCTTTCTCTCTTCTCTCATTCTTCTTCTATGATCTAGCTACTCTTCTTTTGTGCGAGGATAACCATTGTACCAGTTTTTGTGCTTGTCTATTGTGGTTCAATCAGCCCTCTGGCGAGCCATTAATAAAGAATTCTTGTGCTTGTATCGAGATTTCATTATTGTCGGTATTGTGTCTTTACTTTGTGCATTGATTAGTAGCTCATAGCCTCTTATTGTGATTAATTTCGATCTTTTAAGTGGTTTTCTTTCCTTCTTTCTATTCATCTCTCTCACGCTAACACTGCAGGGATCCTTCCAAGTGATTATACTATCTTTTTCCTAACGTCTTGGGCATTTTTACACATTGTCCAAGACAAGTTTGGCTGCTATTTTTTGTGTTTAATTGCAGAAAAATCAGACCCAAATCAGCACCGGGGTACCTAGGGACTCCCCCTTGAGGTTGGCACGCACCAACCCGAACGAAGAGGAGATTTTCCTGTGACACGTAGGGGCATTCTTTCCTTGAATTAGCATCTTTTCCATCGTTAATATTACCTTAGATCAGATTTGATTGGAGGGTGGAAAAGTGTGTTAACAAATTGGCATCATTGCCGAGGAATACAAACCTTCGTGACAATGACAACGGTGAGTTTTTATTTTGATTGCTATATTTAATTTTAGCTCACCCAGTGACTCCACAGGATACAGGGATGACTTCACAGGGGAACGTACGCATATCATCACAGTTCGATCCCTCTCAAGGACTATTTTTATCCCTCAGCAAGCCAGAGCACTTATTCCGAAATAGTTCTTTCATCACACCCAACGTTGGTCCAGCTTTGACGGTTGGTATTGTTTCCTTATCATTGGTTCAAATAACTCTTCCATTCGTAACAACTAGTAGCACTATGGTAAGTACTTCGTCATCTCAGGTATCTTCTCGCTCTACCCCATCATCACCTGCTTCAGCTATTTCAAGTTCTAGCAACATGGCAGTCAAGTTTGCTTTTACGACTTATGCTCCATGAGACTTGACTGCAATTCAAGGGCAACCCAATGCCATGCCTACTACTAACTATGTTAAGAATTTTCCAAAGTTCCAAGGGAATAATGTTGTTGATGTTGAAGATCATGTGAATCAATTCTTGAAAGTATGTGATGATATGTCAATTGAACATGAAGACGTGGCAAGGAAGATGTCTGTGTCAACTTTGGAAGGAGAGGCACGTGCATGGTACAAGGGTCTTCCAAACAACTCCATCAACGGGTGGAATTCATTTAGCACCAAATTCATAGAAAGATGGGGTAATAAACAGGACACTGATCTTTTACTCAGAAACTTTGCTAATATTAACAAGAAAGAGAATGAAGCTGTCATTGAATTCAATATTCATTTTTCTAAAGCTTATCATAGAATTCTTGTTGTTATAAGGCCTAATGTTGCTTTTGCTTTGATTTCTTATCTAGAGAAATTTGATGGAATCTTGGGTGTGTTGATCAGGCAAAAGGAACCCTAGACTTTGGGTGTTGCTTTCAACGAGGCGATAAAGACAGAGAAGAACCTTTCGTCAGCCCAAAAGGCGCAGGTACCCCTTTCACACTCGGTCGATCCACAAGATAGGAGGACATCATTCCCACTCGCGCCACCACTATTAGAACCTAAGCAGGAGGAGGAGAAAACCAAAGATGCATCTTTTGGGTTACTGAATGATTTGAGTAATGAGGTAGTAAAGATTAAGAAGTTACAGAGTCAACTTGTTATTACACCTACAAATCCTTTTCAACAGAAAAAACCTTTTCGGTATGCCAAGAAGTCTGAAGATCAAAAAACCCCAGTGCAAGCATCCGGTACAAATTACCTTGATTATGCGCCAGCCAACATGTATTTTTGATCATGTGTTCTTCCTCATGGTGAAGCATCATGTGTTGTTTTTGCTCAATCTGTGCATCTGTTCAAACAGGGAAATGATCAATCTAATAGGCAAGAGAACATTCTCAATGTTGTGGTCAAGTTTGATGACACGGATGAACCTTACACCTTTCAAGTGTTTGATGCTAGCAAGGTAAGGGCTCATAGTGCTTTTCATGTGGATCCTAATCATTTGAAATCCTTGTAGGCAGACATGCAGTTGGTTCACACACGACAGGTTACCTTAGAGGATACTGAAAGGACAAGGCAAATGGCNTAGGCAAAGTGACGTTTTTGCTTAATGGCTAGGTGAGGGGGTGATGTGAGGGTTGGAAAAGGTTAGGAAAGGTTAGGAAAATTGCGTGGTGCGGAAATTCCGTTTACAAAAAGAAGTGTTGGGGACAAAAATGCCCTATTGAACCAAATAATCTTCGACAAATGAGCATCTGATGATGCATCTCTTCATGGTACATGGAGTTGACCCCCTAGTTGGAGAGGCGGTCAACAGATATCATAACCAAATACACCCCCTTTCACATGTAAATCGCTCAGTCGGCAATCTATGGAAGTATTTTCATTTATAAAGGCTTACACTCAGATTCATGACTGCAATTTCAGAGTTTATTCTATTGCATGCAGTAAAAATAGAATGCATTGAAATCTGAGCAGAGCATTGAACCAAAATTGGACCAAGAAGCAAATTCATTCCACATAAGCATCCATGTTGATGAAATGGACAAGCCATAGGCCCACCATTTACGGATCACCCCTGAATTTTCTCCCTTGAGAATCATGAGGGTTAAGAGCCAGCATAGTTCATTTTGGCTAGCATTCAGAGATTTACCCAGGTTGAGCACTTGTGTGAGCCAGAGGTTGGTTCCCATCGGAGACAGGTACAAGACCGGTTTGTGGTTGGTTTTGCTTCAAAGATAGAGCTAGCACAGTTTCACATGGATTTGAGAGGCTATTATTTTTAGCAGGTACCCTGCTTTTTAGGAGACAGTGACCAAAGACTCATATGACAGTTTTGAGCATAAAGTATTGGTCCTTGCATGATTCTAAGCCCGATGACACTTTTTCCAGGGATCATGCGAGTACTTTCTATTTTTAGCATGTTGAGTTCCAGGCCTCAGATAAAGATTCTGAGCGTGCAGTATTGATCCTTGGGGCATTCCGAGTCTGTTGGACCTTTTCTAGGATGACCTGTTAGTACTTTCTATTTTTAGCAAGTGGAGCACCAGAGCTCACATGTCAATTTTGAGCAAATATTTGGAATCCTCGCGGAAAATTGAATCCGATGAGTATGATATCATTGACATGCGGCGAGATTCTACTTTTAGCGTGTGTATTTTTAGACATTTGACACATGGCAGTGGTCTCCTAGTCATCCTGGTCATATTTGGTAGTTTCCTATTTTTTAGGGTCGGACCCCTATTTTTAGCAGTTTCTATTTATAGCAGGGGTGGTCGCCTCTAAAGGTGACAAGTGACAGGGTCAAATTCCGACAAATGGTAATGATGCAATGTGACATGTGGCAGCTAAGTGGCTTAATTAATGAAGGGGTTCACTTTCCAAGGATTAAAGCAATTAATAAGCGAGGCGGACGTGTTGATGAGATGGCATATCTCTTTGGGTGTGTTTGGGCTAATTAAATCCTAACTTACCTTATCTCCTTTCACTATCCATTATATCACTTTCTGTGCATTAATTAGCTTTTATTCTCCATTCATGTGCCTTGCTCCCTATTAAATAGGGTGCATTCACTCTTCTCCTGTGTGCATGACTCCCTCATCCATTAATAGCCTCCTTCATGCGCTATCTCCTTCTAATTTCTCCCTCCATACGCCTCTAATCCATATTTAAACCCTAGCGCATCTCCCTCTCTCTCATGAGCTATTTCCTCACTCTCATGTGCCCCTCCCTTCCTCCTCCCTCACACGTGTGGTGCATCCTCTCTACATCCCCCACTCTCCCTCTCCATGCGCCATCTAACCCTCTCTTATTTCCTAGCAGATCTCTCCACAAGAGCGCCTCCATCACATGTGGGACTCTCCCCATGTATGCTTTCTTCTCATGCGCCCTCTCCCCTAAAAATTAGGGCGCACTCTACTTCCATGCGCTCTCTAGCTTCACATATGCGTTTATTCTCTCTTCCCAACTCTCCCATGTGTGCACATGACTCACTCTCCCTCATGCGCACTACCTCTCCTCACTTCACTTAGCCTCTCATGTGCATACCTTGTATTCTTTCCCTCTTGTGCTTTATTGGGAAGTGCACCCTCACTAGCCTATATATTGGAGTGTTTGCTTCATTGTTCAGGGTCGGATTCTAGCAGCAACAATATACATACTCTCTTTCTCTCTTCTCTCATTCTTCTTCTATGATCTAGCTACTCTTCTTTTGTGCGAGGATAACCATTGTACCAGTTTTTGTGCTTGTCTATTGTGGTTCAATCAGCCCTCTGGCGAGCCATTAATAAAGAATTCTTGTGCTTGTATCGAGATTTCATTATTGTCGGTATTGTGTCTTTACTTTGTGCATTGATTAGTAGCTCATAGCCTCTTATTGTGATTAATTTCGATCTTTTAAGTGGTTTTCTTTCCTTCTTTCTATTCATCTCTCTCACGCTAACACTGCAGGGATCCTTCCAAGTGATTATACTATCTTTTTCCTAACGTCTTGGGCATTTTTACACATTGTCCAAGACAAGTTTGGCTGCTATTTTTTGTGTTTAATTGCAGAAAAATCAGACCCAAATCAGCACCGGGGTACCTAGGGACTCCCCCTTGAGGTTGGCACGCACCAACCCGAACGAAGAGGAGATTTTCCTGTGACACGTAGGGGCATTCTTTCCTTGAATTAGCATCTTTTCCATCGTTAATATTACCTTAGATCAGATTTGATTGGAGGGTGGAAAAGTGTGTTAACAAATTGGCATCATTGCCGAGGAATACAAACCTTCGTGACAATGACAACGGTGAGTTTTTATTTTGATTGCTATATTTAATTTTAGCTCACCCAGTGACTCCACAGGATACAGGGATGACTTCACAGGGGAACGTACGCATATCATCACAGTTCGATCCCTCTCAAGGACTATTTTTATCCCTCAGCAAGCCAGAGCACTTATTCCGAAATAGTTCTTTCATCACACCCAACGTTGGTCCAGCTTTGACGGTTGGTATTGTTTCCTTATCATTGGTTCAAATAACTCTTCCATTCGTAACAACTAGTAGCACTATGGTAAGTACTTCGTCATCTCAGGTATCTTCTCGCTCTACCCCATCATCACCTGCTTCAGCTATTTCAAGTTCTAGCAACATGGCAGTCAAGTTTGCTTTTACGACTTATGCTCCATGAGACTTGACTGCAATTCAAGGGCAACCCAATGCCATGCCTACTACTAACTATGTTAAGAATTTTCCAAAGTTCCAAGGGAATAATGTTGTTGATGTTGAAGATCATGTGAATCAATTCTTGAAAGTATGTGATGATATGTCAATTGAACATGAAGACGTGGCAAGGAAGATGTCTGTGTCAACTTTGGAAGGAGAGGCACGTGCATGGTACAAGGGTCTTCCAAACAACTCCATCAACGGGTGGAATTCATTTAGCACCAAATTCATAGAAAGATGGGGTAATAAACAGGACACTGATCTTTTACTCAGAAACTTTGCTAATATTAACAAGAAAGAGAATGAAGCTGTCATTGAATTCAATATTCATTTTTCTAAAGCTTATCATAGAATTCTTGTTGTTATAAGGCCTAATGTTGCTTTTGCTTTGATTTCTTATCTAGAGAAATTTGATGGAATCTTGGGTGTGTTGATCAGGCAAAAGGAACCCTAGACTTTGGGTGTTGCTTTCAACGAGGCGATAAAGACAGAGAAGAACCTTTCGTCAGCCCAAAAGGCGCAGGTACCCCTTTCACACTCGGTCGATCCACAAGATAGGAGGACATCATTCCCACTCGCGCCACCACTATTAGAACCTAAGCAGGAGGAGGAGAAAACCAAAGATGCATCTTTTGGGTTACTGAATGATTTGAGTAATGAGGTAGTAAAGATTAAGAAGTTACAGAGTCAACTTGTTATTACACCTACAAATCCTTTTCAACAGAAAAAACCTTTTCGGTATGCCAAGAAGTCTGAAGATCAAAAAACCCCAGTGCAAGCATCCGGTACAAATTACCTTGATTATGCGCCAGCCAACATGTATTTTTGATCATGTGTTCTTCCTCATGGTGAAGCATCATGTGTTGTTTTTGCTCAATCTGTGCATCTGTTCAAACAGGGAAATGATCAATCTAATAGGCAAGAGAACATTCTCAATGTTGTGGTCAAGTTTGATGACACGGATGAACCTTACACCTTTCAAGTGTTTGATGCTAGCAAGGTAAGGGCTCATAGTGCTTTTCATGTGGATCCTAATCATTTGAAATCCTTGTAGGCAGACATGCAGTTGGTTCACACACGACAGGTTACCTTAGAGGATACTGAAAGGACAAGGCAAATGGCACAGTTATGGTGGTTGAGACTATCAAGCAGTATGCACGCAAGGGTAAATCCCCAACTCCACCATTGGCCAGATATGAGACTTCAATAGCTCATGTGAGTAAAAGTGACCTTTCATTGTTACCTCTTCTGGTTCAGCTTGAGTCTTCTAGTTTTTCTTTAGAAAGTGAGCTTGTGAAAATTAAGATTCACGTGCCTCTTAAAGAATTAATTTGCATGTCTACTCAAAAGGAAGCAATTAGTAGATTTTTGGGAACCAAGGATGCAATAAACCATTCAGATGATATTCCTCAAGTCTTCAAACGGAAGGGAACATAAAACCGTATTATTTGTATATCCTCGTGTTCCCCATTCCCTGTATGTACTTCAAGAACTTTACAACATGAGTAATGATCAATCCTTCGATTTTTGGAAAGCTCTCTGCCCATCCTTCCTTAAACTTGTTTGGGTATCCAGGGATGCTTTCAAAATCAATATAAGGATACACTTCATGAAAAGGAAACAACGCCATAATTCTTTTACTTGGGAAAATGCAATCTTACAAACACCTCAAAATATATCAGTGGCGTCACCAGATGGTCCCTTTAGGACCATCAAAGATAAGTGAGAGGATTATACCCTCAGTGGAGTCGCCAGGTAAGCTTAAGGAGAAAGGCGTTGGGGTAAGCTTACCAAAAGGATGTCGTAGGGAGAATGACTCAATGCTCCCCCAGCAACGGCGCCAAAATGTTATCACATAATTTATACTTGTGCAAAGCCCTCCACAAGATCCCAATTTTGTGTAACAATTGGAAGAATTTACCATTGTCGCCTAAGTAGAGACTTCCCTCATTATAATGATGGAAGGAGGTCCACCAAAAGGGAGGCTTCCTTGGTGACCTAAAGGGATCAAATAGCAAGATTAATCGAGCCTACCACCCCCTATCTTGGTCACCCGATGGTTAGGTCTAGGTCTAGGAGAGGAAATGAAAGGTAACAAGGTAAATGTTTCACCTGTATGAGACAATAAACAATTTGAAGCATAATATAGACAATCACCAAGTTATAAAGCTCGAAGATGATCACTTAGACACTAGATGATCAATAAATGCATTGGTTGTTGCAAATTGCAGTTGTATGTACAACAACAATTAATATTTTGCAATAGGAGCAAGAAATAGCACTCAGAAATGTAGCAAATTAGCATGAAAATTAAGCCTTCAACGTGTACAATATTATCCAATTGCTAGATGAAATTTCTGAGTAGCTTAAGCCACTTTTCCAAGTGTGTATGTAGCAAATTAAAGTAAAATTAAGTGGTTGTAGCAAACTTCTGTAACAACGGCAATAAATAACATTTGTTTGCTAAGGTTGGGGTTAGTGAAGTTAGTAGGATAGTTAAGAGAGGGATAATATTAATTTTAAATGCTACTTTCACCACAAGAACAACTCTAGACTAGTGTTGTTGTCTTCTAGGGCTTATAGAGTCAAGCATGCACAACCTTGAAGATTGAACTAGGTGAATAAGAAGAGTGAAGTCTAAACACTAGGGTGTAAACACTTTTGGGCCTTAGGACTAGACCTTTCAAGAAAATGATTCTTAGGGTGCAAAAACTCTTGGGCCCTGTTATCTACCAAGTTGCACTAGGATGAACTTCCAGTTGAGCTGCCAAAGATTGAACATTGATGTTCAAAATCAGAGTTCAGAAGTCCAGCCGATCAAATATGACCACTTTTTCACATTTCCATCCTCTGGGGACATTGTAATAAGATGAGATTAGCATGATGATTTTGTAAAAGGCTTGGCCTCCTAAGACTTGATCATAAGTATATACTCTAGAGTTTTTTTTTTCACTTGTTAATTATTTCTTGCCTGAAATTCTTTTTAGGCGAGTTATAATTTCTAAGTTTTTTCACTCACTACCTCCAAAGCTAGAGTGTGTACTCAAGGTTAGGCCTTAGTTTGGTAATCTAAGTCTAGTGTCTAAATGTTTATATTACCATGCTAGGTCATCAATATTGAGTTATATGGAAATTGCGCTAAATCCCCCATAGGATTTTTAAAATTTTGAGTCAATAAAAAATTTCCCGTAAAAAGGGATATTTTAATTGTAATTTAATCATGTATTAAAAAAAAGTGGTACTAGGAGGCATTATATGCCTTGGGGGTATTCGTTTTTTGACTTAGAGTACCTATTTTACCTAAGTACCCATTTTTGTGAGTGAAATTAGTGATTCTGATCACTTAAAAATTAATTTTGCTCCGAAAAGTCAATAAAAGACAAAAAATCAGGAAAATCAGCAAAGCTATTTTTTGGGAAACATGTCTAGGACATGTTTTGAGTCAACTCAACCTCCATTTGAGTTAACTGAGCCTTAGTGGCACTTAAGGAGAAGTAATGGGTGAGTCACAATTGAGTTGACTTGAGTTGGTAGTCTTCCCCATGAGGAGGTGCAGCCCTCTTCTGGGTAGGTGGCACCCTCATGAGGAAGTGTGCCCACCTCTTGAGAGGTGGCGCCCTCTTCCTCTCCTTTGAGTTCACACTTGTCACTAATTGAGGTAAGAGGAGAGGTGGACCGTGGAAGCCCTTATCATTACACTTGGCTCACTTCACCTCACACATGGTGCACCCTCCCTCTTCAAGTGGTGCGCCCTCCTCCTCTTGGCTCTCTTCCCTTTTGCTATAAAGTCAAGCACTCTCTCCCATTGCAAGTTATTTGGAGCTTTGGTGAAATTGCTTGTCGATTGTATTGTAATCTATCATTCTCATTGGAATAAAAAGGCTTTGGAGGCTACTACATGGTGTAAAGCATTGTTGTGTGGATCTTTTATGTTCAAATGTGTATGAGGTATATGCTTTCTTATTAAATTTTTGCATTTTTGTTGTTAAATCTTGGCCTTTGAAGGGGAGCTATCTCCCAATAGGATGGGAATTGAAAAGCTTGTTTGCTTGATAATCCTATTGATTCATGTATGTTAAATAGTTTGAATTGCATGCTTATTTAGCTTAATATTCATGTTTTCATGCTCCTATATTATGTGACACTTATATTTAACCATTTTTGCAAGAAGTTTCTACGTTGTGCAGGATATCTCACTTGAAGGATAGGTTGAGCAAGCTAGCATCTTCCTCTTCTTCAATATTGTGGTGAACAACATAGTCCCTCGGTTTTCCACCAAAGAAGGAACCCCATTGCCCAAGGCTATCCAAGGGATCAAGCACTTTCTATCTCTCTTTCTCTCGTAATCTCATATATTCTTTGGGTTACTTTATAATACATTTTATATCTAGTATATTGCAAGCTAAATTCATAAGTAGATCTGACTTGTAGAATTATATGTTTAGATCTTAGCTTAGTTTATAAAAATTTCTCTTTATAAACAAGATCTACCATAGGAAAGTCTCTTTTCACAATTTCATTTCTAGTAAAATCTAAAGGCTATAAAAGAGATCATTTACATTGTGCTTAACTTTCTTATTTAGCAAGTATAAGTGCTTTTAATTTGCTTCTCTTTAAAATCAGTCAAAGACCCTAAGGAAGCAAGCTTTCTAGCTTGTTTTCCTTAGTTCCTTTTTGTTAGTTTTCATAGATTTAACTTAGGAAATTTTTTGGGTTTTTATAGTAACATCCAAAGACACTCTTAAAGTGTTTTTGGGTATCTTTTGCATTTGTTTGCTTGTTGTTTTGATCAGGTTTGCGAATAAACAAGAGGAAACTCTGCCCATTTTTGGCGGATTAGGAGCTTTTGGGACCCCCAGAAGTACCCAATACCTTAATAAGTCATTTGAAAACATTGTAAATCTCATTGATCCATCTTTATAAGGATCACAAGTCTCCCAAAGAGAGGCCATTGTAACCGAAGCAATAAAAAGAGTGGGCTACATACAGCCCAGTTTTCTTTCCCCCTAGGGGGGGTTGTGTCTTGTGGTGTGCTTGTTTTCGTTTCTTAAAAGTCTTTCAATTTTTGCAATTTATCACCTAAGGAAAGATAAATTCATCACAAACAACAAGAACCACAATTAGTTTAGATTTCTTTTTGGAAAAAGTAATATTTTAATTGCTAGAATAGTTTTCCTTTTTGCAATTTTCAATTCAGCAAATTTTCCCTTTTTTGCAAATAAACCAGTCCCCTCAGTTCCCCTAAGTAGGCTCACACCAAACAGGGACTAGACAATGTGGACTTAGTTTAATTAGAAAACATTTTATTTTATTGCAATTTTATTTTGGCAAATAAACCCATCCCACTGTATGTTCCTAACCCTTCCACTGCGAGATTAGTCTCGATCTTTGGAAGTAAGTTCCACGCATAACTGGGGTTGGTCAGTGCGGATTTAGTATAATTAGGAAAATCTCGAAAAGTTGTTATTGCTTTGCTTGGAAGTCAGACGGGAACTTTGAGATCTAGGTTCTCCCTGTGTTGGACATCCGACACCTTTATTGAGCTTGTTGGTGAAGTCATTTGGGCTTCGGCAAGTTCTCCGCAAATTCCAATCTAAGGGATAGCCTCTTAAGAGGCCACATCTAGATTAGTCTTTCTTTTATGCAATAAAAGTCACTTTACAACATTAATCAAACTCTAAAATTTACAAGGACATTCACAAGACCATCTCCATTCTCAACAGTGTTATATATAATTTTCACGATTATTGGCACTGGTCTCATTTCTTTATTTTCAAAGCCATTTGCTTCAAGTACTCATATTTACTAAGTATTTTCATTTATCTTGAATTATTTCCTTTGCTTATGGTTATTTACTTGCATGTATCAATAGTCATTTGAATATCTTTTATGCAAGTATCTCTTTGTTTAAATATCTTTTTTATAAGCAATTGTGGTGAATGAATGAATGATATATGTTGCTAGTATAGACTTATATTTTGTGTATTCTTCTTTGCAATAAACTCCTAGAATACTAGCTTTGCTTAGATTTAATCTTTGGGCCTTAGTATATTTTCTTTAGCAACTACCCCCCTTGGCTTCCCTAGGAGTTGGCCTAGACAAAGGAGTCGAGGATCAAGTGACAACACCTTGGCTCAAGACTTACCCCCAAGGACACACCCAGTGGATTGAAGGCTTCTTCCACACTACCCGAGGTGTGTATAAAGGCAGCAACAGACCCTAGGTGTCGTTTTCCTTCTTCTAAGTCCATTGGATCAAGGATCAAAGACTAAGATTAAAACCCTAAGGTGCAAACACTTTTGGGCCTTAGGTTCTTAACCCTAGCAAAGGATGCTTTCACAAAACTTGGACAATAAAACTTTGTGAAGGAGAGAAACACTTATGTCTCTTTCCTAGGGTTTCAACAAGACAAAGTAACATGCAACAAGATAGTAATTAACACTTTAAACATTAGCACATGACATGAAATTGCACAAATTACTTACTTCTCCAAGTTACTAGGCTAGACAAAACCCTAGTTGCAGCAATACATCATCCAAGAAAGCAAGAACATCCACAAAATGTCCTTCCGTAAATATAGTGGATGAGATCAAGAGACAAGAGAGAGAAAATAGTGAACTTTTCTAGAGTTACCCCACCTCAAATGAGTGAGGAAGTGATGATGAAAATAAATGGAGTGTTAGCCTTATAAATAAGCAAAACCCTAGCACTCCAAAAGTTACAAAAGTGAAAATTCATGTCTCTTAAGTGGGGCCAACCCCTCAAATTTTCCTTTACAAATGATAAATAATGTCAAAACAATACAAAAATGCCCTCCTAGGCCACACGTGCGGTGACGTCATACTCCAAGAGGGTGTGTGAGAGCTTCCCAAGGCCACATGTCATCATCTCATGATGTAGTCATGGCAGAAGGTACATCTCCTCGTCTGTGGTCATGTCGCATCATCAATGGTACCCCAAGTTGTCATCAAGCCCCATCATCGTCAAACCCTAAAATGTGATGTCATCATCAATGGAGGGCAAACGTCTAGGGTGTAGGGCACTGTGTCCAAGGTGGAGAGGGGTGTATCTCATCTTTGCAAGGCATCCAACTGTCCACTGGTACAACATCCTCAATCCAATGAGCAATAATCCTTGAGGTACACTACCTAGCATGTGGGCTTTCAACCCATCTGTGTGCCATCATGACCAAATCTGTCAAAATCAAGCCCATCTATCCATCATCCAAGGTCCTGAAGTTGTGAGAGCCATTGTCTGAATGTGTCAAATCACTGGGTGACTCACTTCTCTGCATCACGTGTGCCGTATCCTACAATAAAGGCACAACGTCCTGGGTGAAATCCTGGGGTGTCCTTCAAAGAACCGTGTCAATAAAGGCACAACGTCCTGGGTGAAAGCCTAGGGCATCCTTCAAAGAACCATGTCAAGGGCATCCAAATCAAAATAGAATATGAAATCAAGTAAACCAATGTTCATAAGGTATACCAATCCTTAAATCATGCGAAGTTGTCACTTAAGATATAAGCCACATGAATCTTTCACTTCAATATTCCCTTCAAATATCACACCATCTCGGGACTTTGTGTAAGTTGACAAGTTTGGATATGGGAGGACCTTCATCGAACCCTATTAGGTGTGCCAACCAAAACAATGAAAGAAAAGAACTAGGTAGAGGGATATGTCCCAAGGGAAACAATGAAAGCAAAGAACCCTTCAAGAGTAAGTATGATAATGGTATGTGTTGGGCTTACTTTATGGCTTATGGTGTCATTGAATCCATTTCTATGAGCGCCTTTGTGGAGGGTGCTCTTGTTCTTGAGTTACCACTTTCAAAGCCCTACATTTTTCCAAACCCCTTTATCTACCTTTTTATTTGTCCTCTCATCATATTTGCAAGTCCCCTTTTATAGGGTTTCAAGCTATAGCATCATTGGTTGGGACTCGGGCAAATGCGGAAAGGATAGAGCTCAAGTTGGGCTGACTTTTGAGAGTCCTTTGCTACTATTCCTTTCTTTCTTTAGCATCATTATTTTATTCTTTTTAGCAACAGTTGCAATCAACCTCTCGGCCTTCAGCCCCTCTTCTCATGAGAGAATGGACCATGACCCACTACCGAAGTTTAGTACACTGCGACAGATTCTAGGATGGAAAGTGTTAAGTATGGTGGGGAACAAAATGTTACCCTTGTGAGGGCCCCCCAATAGTACCCCTTTTCCCTAGGCCATGACAACATGGGACTAGGGCACAAATGCTGACCACCAAGGTGAAACAAGGAAACAAACATAACTTCTTGAGCCAGTGATCCATTATCCAACTTCAACCAATGATCCTCATCCACGTGCCTAGTAAATTAAGCACAACACTTCACATGAAGGAAGGACTAACATACCTCGTGGTGACGTTGGCTTACCATCTCCCATATTGTGATTTGACTAGATGTGATGAGCTTGGTTGATCTGTAGTAGAAGAGGCAATATGAGGGGAGTTGTTGGGTTGTTATCTGTGGAAATGTCGATCATCATCATGGTCGGGATCATTGTCTTCATTGCAGGCCATGAGACATGATCTCCTCTAGTTACCCCTAGGCATGGGGGGGTAACACACCTCATGGCCTCTTTTCATTGACTTTGGTTTATGGTGGGTATACTAGGAGATACTGATTCTATTATCATATTCTTCATTGGCACCACCTTAAACCATAGACCATGGTAAAGGAACATATATAAGTGAATTAAAATTTATTCAAACTTTATTTTATTATGAACCTTCTCCTTTATCCATTCAACCGCTTAAAGGATGACCAATATGAAGCGTTGTATAATTTTAGTTGATGAGGCTTTCTAATGTTAAACTTTGATAACCCATATGTTAGTGAGGGGGGACACCATACATGGAGCCGCTTTCTAAAACATGAAAATAAATATTTATTATGTGGGACATCCCCCACCTCCAAATCAAATATGTTATCATGATCATGGCTTAACCATTTGATGAGGTAGTGTCACAGGATAGGTTATGGAGGGGGGCGTGCTTGATAATGGATCTACCTTGGTCATAAAGTCACATAACACATAGCCACCTCCATATCTCATTCAATGAATTGACCCTTGCATGTTCTAGCCCATGAACTATGGATGTGATATCATATTCCAATACATATGAGGGGGGGCGTTACACAATACATTTGTGGCAGCCAACCTTGCACACATGGAGCCTCCCTCACCTATCCCTCAAATTATTAAAATGACATGTACTATTTTAAGACACCCCTCATTCATTGAGTTAGCCGTATACATGGAGTTGTGAAGCTAGTTGATGGGGTCGCTTCCAAAATTTACTTCACCAACCAGTGGAGCTAATATCTCATGGGCTGGCATATGAGACTTTGTTTGACCCATGTGATGTTATACTGGGCACATATACATTGTAATGGGGCCATCTCCACCAATTAGTCATATTTTCATTAGACCACAGCAAGGTAATTCTGTATTCAACTTATGAAACGAGTCCATTCCAGTTGGGTGTGGGCATACAGCCGTGGGGTCATCATTTGCCATGAATAGGGGTGTCGTACTCTCATTGTTAGTCAACCGCCTCTTTCATTGTGGTGCGATTTGCAAGTTTCCATTTTATATTGTGTTAACCATACATCATGGAACCATCTCTCTGTTCATAGTCTTGCTGGAATTTATTGGTAACCATGGAGATGTTCACATTGATGGGAGACATATGCATACATCGATTTTATTGAAGATCTTGATGAAGGTTCACCTATCAAATCCAATTGACCACATTGAGGAGTTGTAAAATTGTACACTTCCATCACTTTCTAGAATAAAGGAAATATTACTTTTTATTGTAAGAGGTTGAGCTAGAGACTCTAATTAAAGAGCAACTCCCTCACTTCTTTTGCATGGTTGGATTTGGGAGACTTCTCTCCCTTAGAGATTAATAACAAATCTGTTGGATGTGCCTTGGAGGTTCCTCAACTATCTTGTGGGTGAGGATGTTTGTATTTCTTATGATTGTTTTTCCTTTATTGCTGAAATAGCTTGACAAATACTTTAGGAGTTACAAAATTAGTGTACTTCTCCCATCTTTATTTCATATTATCATTGGAGTCTTGCTTATGAACACATTTCCTTCTCTATGCATGCTTTCTCATACATGATTCTTGATAGCTAGTTTTCTCAAGTATTGGGTGTTGTCTACATATGTAACACTCTTGGCCATATTTCTGCAATATAGGGCAGCAAGGAGAGAGTAGTATTGACTTCTATTTTTCATCCATATTATCCGTTTCCCATCTTTACAACGGCCTCCCATTTGAGCCTTGTTATGAGCCCATTCACCCAATGGACTAGGCACTAATTTCTGGTCCTACCATGAACAAGTTTCTCATACATGATTCTTGATAGCTAGTATTCTCAAGTATTGGGTGTTGTCTACATATGTAACACTCTCGACCATGTTTCTGCAATATAGGGCAGGAAGGAGAGAGTAGTATTGACTTGTATTTTTCATCCATATTATCTGTTTCCTATCTTCAAAACGGTCTCCCATTTGAGCCTTGTTATGAGCCCATTCAACCAATGAACTAGGCACTAATTTCCGGTCCTACCATGCACTTTTATTTCTGCAAGTTTTAGAAACCTATTTTGCTGGAATTTACTCTCCAAATCACCTTTGCACTCCATTGCCTTAGAATTCCAGCAACCCTAATTAGGGAAGCCTCACTTGAGCCTGAGGAGAGCCAGCCTAAAGAGCATAGGAGAATTGATAAGGTGACAGTAGCCAACCTCCTAGTTGCACAAGTATATCATCTAGGTGCTTGGGACTTTTACATATTCATGATGACAGAAGCTGTGGTAACAGAACCAAGTCACCCAAAAAGGAAAGAAGACAAGTGTACTAAAGTAACACATCCATCAAACTACATTTATAAACACATCAACCAAACTATGTCTCATCAGATGGTCCATAGAATTTGGCAGTAAACACAGTCATGACATCACAAGCAACACAATGAAGAATCTCTTGAATATATTTATGTCGACGTGGCAAGATAATCCAGGAAGGCAAGCCATGGAATAGACTCAAATAAAACGATATTGATGTTCAACAATATGGGAAACTACTTAATGATGAAGAATAAGATTTTCTTATAGGGAACTAAAAGGTGAAATCAGAATGCTCCTTTGAGAGACTAAGTGAGGTGGCAGTATGTCTTCTACTTCCATAGCCTGGCATATCGAGGGGGTCAAACATTTTTTACACTCCTTGGCATCAGAAAGTGCAAGTGAAATAGAGAAGCTAATCTTCACTGTATTTTAATCCTGAAAGAAACCCTTGAGAATGTCTGACAGAAAACATCATATGACCCTTTATTTATATAACCACGTGTTGCATTTAGAATTTGTACTCCACTAGTACAATCAATCCTTTAATCTTAGATCCAGCTCAATTTCACATTGCCTGTGGTTTTGTTTGCTTATGGTTTAGCATAGATACTCCAACATAACTAGAAATTATGCTTTGATAAATGCAAATTTAAACACAAGTAAATTCTATTATTTATATTGGGTGCAGAGAGGTACCTGGAAAAGTTTATACATACACGTCTTTGGCGCCCCAGAAAATGCAGCAAAGACAATAGGCCTTGGCCTTCTTTCAATTTCCTACATAACCACTCCAAAAGTAAAAGATCAAATTAGTTAAGAAGTGTAAACTCTTGTTGTTTTTAGATCCTCAATATCTTCAGAAAACAGGTATACCTAGACTTTCTTAACCTGATAAGGGCTTTGAAAATTCCTTAGAAAGTTTCATCTAGCATTAAATTTACATCTGAAATAAAAAGATTTTTTGAGGTGAAGACCAGCTCGCTGACCTTTAAAAGCTCATCAAAAACAATCAATGCCACAGACGTTGCTTGGCCAGGGAAAAACCTGTTTGCAACACACATTATCAGTATGCAGTATGTATCAAAGGTACTTCTTCATGTAAGATAATGCATGTCATAAGTTAAAAGATTCATGATAGAAGGGTTTACCTACATATTGAACGATAATTATCAAATGTTCCTCATCCCAAATTATATTTTGGTTGAAATATTAAATGTAGGTCCCATTTTCTAGCATCGAAACACATTTCAATTTTCAAGTATGGTGCAATCTTTCTTGCCAAACAACTTTACAGCTATTTTGTTCACATCAAGGTACAGCCACACAAAATTATTTTTTCCTAAGGTGACAACTCCACTAATTCTAGTCAACTGAAAATGTCAGTTACCATGTCAAAATGCTCATTATGAATGCCAATCAAACACAACCATGTTACATTTTCCATTAAAACAGTGTTACACCAAGTTTCGTGGGCACAGGGACATGGGGGTGTAGCGACGTGCCTAGGAGATGTCTGGAAAGACCCCCCAAATTTTATGGGGCATCACAGGGGACCCTACCCCAAATATACATAGAAAAAATAAAATTAAAAGATAGGAAAACAACAGTAAATATGATAAATAATACATTTTGTAATGTATAATTAATCATAGAAGAAAGATTCAGCTGTATTGGACNCTCATAGTGCTTTTCATGTGGATCCTAATCATTTGAAATCCTTGTAGGCAGACATGCAGTTGGTTCACACACGACAGGTTACCTTAGAGGATACTGAAAGGACAAGGCAAATGGCACAGTTATGGTGGTTGAGACTATCAAGCAGTATGCACGCAAGGGTAAATCCCCAACTCCACCATTGGCCAGATATGAGACTTCAATAGCTCATGTGAGTAAAAGTGACCTTTCATTGTTACCTCTTCTGGTTCAGCTTGAGTCTTCTAGTTTTTCTTTAGAAAGTGAGCTTGTGAAAATTAAGATTCACGTGCCTCTTAAAGAATTAATTTGCATGTCTACTCAAAAGGAAGCAATTAGTAGATTTTTGGGAACCAAGGATGCAATAAACCATTCAGATGATATTCCTCAAGTCTTCAAACGGAAGGGAACATAAAACCGTATTATTTGTATATCCTCGTGTTCCCCATTCCCTGTATGTACTTCAAGAACTTTACAACATGAGTAATGATCAATCCTTCGATTTTTGGAAAGCTCTCTGCCCATCCTTCCTTAAACTTGTTTGGGTATCCAGGGATGCTTTCAAAATCAATATAAGGATACACTTCATGAAAAGGAAACAACGCCATAATTCTTTTACTTGGGAAAATGCAATCTTACAAACACCTCAAAATATATCAGTGGCGTCACCAGATGGTCCCTTTAGGACCATCAAAGATAAGTGAGAGGATTATACCCTCAGTGGAGTCGCCAGGTAAGCTTAAGGAGAAAGGCGTTGGGGTAAGCTTACCAAAAGGATGTCGTAGGGAGAATGACTCAATGCTCCCCCAGCAACGGCGCCAAAATGTTATCACATAATTTATACTTGTGCAAAGCCCTCCACAAGATCCCAATTTTGTGTAACAATTGGAAGAATTTACCATTGTCGCCTAAGTAGAGACTTCCCTCATTATAATGATGGAAGGAGGTCCACCAAAAGGGAGGCTTCCTTGGTGACCTAAAGGGATCAAATAGCAAGATTAATCGAGCCTACCACCCCCTATCTTGGTCACCCGATGGTTAGGTCTAGGTCTAGGAGAGGAAATGAAAGGTAACAAGGTAAATGTTTCACCTGTATGAGACAATAAACAATTTGAAGCATAATATAGACAATCACCAAGTTATAAAGCTCGAAGATGATCACTTAGACACTAGATGATCAATAAATGCATTGGTTGTTGCAAATTGCAGTTGTATGTACAACAACAATTAATATTTTGCAATAGGAGCAAGAAATAGCACTCAGAAATGTAGCAAATTAGCATGAAAATTAAGCCTTCAACGTGTACAATATTATCCAATTGCTAGATGAAATTTCTGAGTAGCTTAAGCCACTTTTCCAAGTGTGTATGTAGCAAATTAAAGTAAAATTAAGTGGTTGTAGCAAACTTCTGTAACAACGGCAATAAATAACATTTGTTTGCTAAGGTTGGGGTTAGTGAAGTTAGTAGGATAGTTAAGAGAGGGATAATATTAATTTTAAATGCTACTTTCACCACAAGAACAACTCTAGACTAGTGTTGTTGTCTTCTAGGGCTTATAGAGTCAAGCATGCACAACCTTGAAGATTGAACTAGGTGAATAAGAAGAGTGAAGTCTAAACACTAGGGTGTAAACACTTTTGGGCCTTAGGACTAGACCTTTCAAGAAAATGATTCTTAGGGTGCAAAAACTCTTGGGCCCTGTTATCTACCAAGTTGCACTAGGATGAACTTCCAGTTGAGCTGCCAAAGATTGAACATTGATGTTCAAAATCAGAGTTCAGAAGTCCAGCCGATCAAATATGACCACTTTTTCACATTTCCATCCTCTGGGGACATTGTAATAAGATGAGATTAGCATGATGATTTTGTAAAAGGCTTGGCCTCCTAAGACTTGATCATAAGTATATACTCTAGAGTTTTTTTTTTCACTTGTTAATTATTTCTTGCCTGAAATTCTTTTTAGGCGAGTTATAATTTCTAAGTTTTTTCACTCACTACCTCCAAAGCTAGAGTGTGTACTCAAGGTTAGGCCTTAGTTTGGTAATCTAAGTCTAGTGTCTAAATGTTTATATTACCATGCTAGGTCATCAATATTGAGTTATATGGAAATTGCGCTAAATCCCCCATAGGATTTTTAAAATTTTGAGTCAATAAAAAATTTCCCGTAAAAAGGGATATTTTAATTGTAATTTAATCATGTATTAAAAAAAAGTGGTACTAGGAGGCATTATATGCCTTGGGGGTATTCGTTTTTTGACTTAGAGTACCTATTTTACCTAAGTACCCATTTTTGTGAGTGAAATTAGTGATTCTGATCACTTAAAAATTAATTTTGCTCCGAAAAGTCAATAAAAGACAAAAAATCAGGAAAATCAGCAAAGCTATTTTTTGGGAAACATGTCTAGGACATGTTTTGAGTCAACTCAACCTCCATTTGAGTTAACTGAGCCTTAGTGGCACTTAAGGAGAAGTAATGGGTGAGTCACAATTGAGTTGACTTGAGTTGGTAGTCTTCCCCATGAGGAGGTGCAGCCCTCTTCTGGGTAGGTGGCACCCTCATGAGGAAGTGTGCCCACCTCTTGAGAGGTGGCGCCCTCTTCCTCTCCTTTGAGTTCACACTTGTCACTAATTGAGGTAAGAGGAGAGGTGGACCGTGGAAGCCCTTATCATTACACTTGGCTCACTTCACCTCACACATGGTGCACCCTCCCTCTTCAAGTGGTGCGCCCTCCTCCTCTTGGCTCTCTTCCCTTTTGCTATAAAGTCAAGCACTCTCTCCCATTGCAAGTTATTTGGAGCTTTGGTGAAATTGCTTGTCGATTGTATTGTAATCTATCATTCTCATTGGAATAAAAAGGCTTTGGAGGCTACTACATGGTGTAAAGCATTGTTGTGTGGATCTTTTATGTTCAAATGTGTATGAGGTATATGCTTTCTTATTAAATTTTTGCATTTTTGTTGTTAAATCTTGGCCTTTGAAGGGGAGCTATCTCCCAATAGGATGGGAATTGAAAAGCTTGTTTGCTTGATAATCCTATTGATTCATGTATGTTAAATAGTTTGAATTGCATGCTTATTTAGCTTAATATTCATGTTTTCATGCTCCTATATTATGTGACACTTATATTTAACCATTTTTGCAAGAAGTTTCTACGTTGTGCAGGATATCTCACTTGAAGGATAGGTTGAGCAAGCTAGCATCTTCCTCTTCTTCAATATTGTGGTGAACAACATAGTCCCTCGGTTTTCCACCAAAGAAGGAACCCCATTGCCCAAGGCTATCCAAGGGATCAAGCACTTTCTATCTCTCTTTCTCTCGTAATCTCATATATTCTTTGGGTTACTTTATAATACATTTTATATCTAGTATATTGCAAGCTAAATTCATAAGTAGATCTGACTTGTAGAATTATATGTTTAGATCTTAGCTTAGTTTATAAAAATTTCTCTTTATAAACAAGATCTACCATAGGAAAGTCTCTTTTCACAATTTCATTTCTAGTAAAATCTAAAGGCTATAAAAGAGATCATTTACATTGTGCTTAACTTTCTTATTTAGCAAGTATAAGTGCTTTTAATTTGCTTCTCTTTAAAATCAGTCAAAGACCCTAAGGAAGCAAGCTTTCTAGCTTGTTTTCCTTAGTTCCTTTTTGTTAGTTTTCATAGATTTAACTTAGGAAATTTTTTGGGTTTTTATAGTAACATCCAAAGACACTCTTAAAGTGTTTTTGGGTATCTTTTGCATTTGTTTGCTTGTTGTTTTGATCAGGTTTGCGAATAAACAAGAGGAAACTCTGCCCATTTTTGGCGGATTAGGAGCTTTTGGGACCCCCAGAAGTACCCAATACCTTAATAAGTCATTTGAAAACATTGTAAATCTCATTGATCCATCTTTATAAGGATCACAAGTCTCCCAAAGAGAGGCCATTGTAACCGAAGCAATAAAAAGAGTGGGCTACATACAGCCCAGTTTTCTTTCCCCCTAGGGGGGGTTGTGTCTTGTGGTGTGCTTGTTTTCGTTTCTTAAAAGTCTTTCAATTTTTGCAATTTATCACCTAAGGAAAGATAAATTCATCACAAACAACAAGAACCACAATTAGTTTAGATTTCTTTTTGGAAAAAGTAATATTTTAATTGCTAGAATAGTTTTCCTTTTTGCAATTTTCAATTCAGCAAATTTTCCCTTTTTTGCAAATAAACCAGTCCCCTCAGTTCCCCTAAGTAGGCTCACACCAAACAGGGACTAGACAATGTGGACTTAGTTTAATTAGAAAACATTTTATTTTATTGCAATTTTATTTTGGCAAATAAACCCATCCCACTGTATGTTCCTAACCCTTCCACTGCGAGATTAGTCTCGATCTTTGGAAGTAAGTTCCACGCATAACTGGGGTTGGTCAGTGCGGATTTAGTATAATTAGGAAAATCTCGAAAAGTTGTTATTGCTTTGCTTGGAAGTCAGACGGGAACTTTGAGATCTAGGTTCTCCCTGTGTTGGACATCCGACACCTTTATTGAGCTTGTTGGTGAAGTCATTTGGGCTTCGGCAAGTTCTCCGCAAATTCCAATCTAAGGGATAGCCTCTTAAGAGGCCACATCTAGATTAGTCTTTCTTTTATGCAATAAAAGTCACTTTACAACATTAATCAAACTCTAAAATTTACAAGGACATTCACAAGACCATCTCCATTCTCAACAGTGTTATATATAATTTTCACGATTATTGGCACTGGTCTCATTTCTTTATTTTCAAAGCCATTTGCTTCAAGTACTCATATTTACTAAGTATTTTCATTTATCTTGAATTATTTCCTTTGCTTATGGTTATTTACTTGCATGTATCAATAGTCATTTGAATATCTTTTATGCAAGTATCTCTTTGTTTAAATATCTTTTTTATAAGCAATTGTGGTGAATGAATGAATGATATATGTTGCTAGTATAGACTTATATTTTGTGTATTCTTCTTTGCAATAAACTCCTAGAATACTAGCTTTGCTTAGATTTAATCTTTGGGCCTTAGTATATTTTCTTTAGCAACTACCCCCCTTGGCTTCCCTAGGAGTTGGCCTAGACAAAGGAGTCGAGGATCAAGTGACAACACCTTGGCTCAAGACTTACCCCCAAGGACACACCCAGTGGATTGAAGGCTTCTTCCACACTACCCGAGGTGTGTATAAAGGCAGCAACAGACCCTAGGTGTCGTTTTCCTTCTTCTAAGTCCATTGGATCAAGGATCAAAGACTAAGATTAAAACCCTAAGGTGCAAACACTTTTGGGCCTTAGGTTCTTAACCCTAGCAAAGGATGCTTTCACAAAACTTGGACAATAAAACTTTGTGAAGGAGAGAAACACTTATGTCTCTTTCCTAGGGTTTCAACAAGACAAAGTAACATGCAACAAGATAGTAATTAACACTTTAAACATTAGCACATGACATGAAATTGCACAAATTACTTACTTCTCCAAGTTACTAGGCTAGACAAAACCCTAGTTGCAGCAATACATCATCCAAGAAAGCAAGAACATCCACAAAATGTCCTTCCGTAAATATAGTGGATGAGATCAAGAGACAAGAGAGAGAAAATAGTGAACTTTTCTAGAGTTACCCCACCTCAAATGAGTGAGGAAGTGATGATGAAAATAAATGGAGTGTTAGCCTTATAAATAAGTAAAACCCTAGCACTCCAAAAGTTACAAAAGTGAAAATTCATGTCTCTTAAGTGGGGCCGACCCCTCAAATTTTCCTTTACAAATGATAAATAATGTCAAAACAATACAAAAATGCCCTCCTAGGCCACACGTGCGATGATGTCATGCTCCAAGAGGGTGTGTGAGAGCTTCCCAAGGCCACATGTCATCATCTCATGGTGTAGTCATGGCAGAAGGTACATCTCCTCGTCTGTGGTCATGTCGCATCATCAATGGTACCCCAAGTTGTCATCAAGCCCCATCATCATCAAACCCTAAAATGTGATGTCATCATCAATGGAGGGCAAACGTCTAGGGTGTAGGGCATTGTGTCCAAGGTGGAGAGGGGTGTATCTCATCTTTGCAAGGCATCCAACTATCCACTGGTACAACATCCTCAATCCAATGAGCAATAATCCTTGAGGTACACTACCCAGCATGTGGGCTTTCAACCCATCTGTGTGCCATCATGACCAAATCTGTCAAAATCAAGCCCATCTATCCATCATCCAAGGTCCTAAAGTTGTGAGAGCCATTGTCTGAATGTGTCAAATCACTGGGTGACTCACTGCTCTGCATCACGTGTGTCGTATCCTACAATAAAGGAAAAACATCCTGGGTGAAAGCCTGGGGTGTCCTTCAAAGAACTGTGTCAATAAAGGCACAACGTCCTAGGTGAAAGCCTGGGGCGTCCTTCAAAGAACCATGTCAAGGGCATTCAAATCAAAATAGAATATGAAATCAAGTAAACCAATGTTCATAAGGTATACCAATCCTTAAATCATGCGAAGTTGTCACTTAAGATATAAGCCACATGAATCTTTCACTTCAATATTCCCTTCAAATATCACACCATCTCGGGACTTTGTGTAAGTTGACAAGTTTGGATATGGGAGGACCTTCATCGAACCCTATTAGGTGTGCCAACCAAAACAATGAAAGAAAAGAACTAGGTAGAGGGATATGTCCCAAGGGAAACAATGAAAGCAAAGAACCCTTTAAGAGTAAGTATGATAATGGTACGTGTTGGGCTTACTTTATGGCTTATGGTGTCATTGAATCCATTTCTATGAGCGCCTTTGTGGAGGGTGCTCTTGTTCTTGAGTTACTGTTATCCCCGATATCTAGGGATAACTAGGAGATCATGTCTCGAGGCCCACATGGTCCTAGACATGGAGTACCGAGAGCGGGATTGACTTGAGCATGGCCCTGGAAGGCCCATCTTTCTTCTTCTTCGTCGGATTTGTCCTGTCAGCAGTAGCAGCTTCTATCACCACTGGCCTGGGCTTGCATCGGAGAGGACTCTTGCTCCATGAGGTAATTGGTCCGAGGTATCATGGTATGTGTCGTATTTGATCGTTATAACCTTCTCATATATGCATTAGGTTCCTTTCATTTCTGATGACTGCTTGGATCTTACACTAATCCACTTGACCATTGTTGGGGTGATTGATGGGTAACTTAGCAAGTTGATATTCATGGGTTTTGGTTAGTCACCAAGGGAGATTTGCAGAGCCATCGTCCACTCCCACCATCTTTTATCAGTTTACATCTTGTACCCCGCTCATCCATCCCACTCCCCTAGTCTGGCCATTAGGATGACCTTTGAGGGTTACACTTTGTCTTGTGGGAAGAAGGGGCTAAAGGCCCAGGGGGTAAA
>JZKD02S2236202.1:11769-26874 GCA_000966675.3 Picea glauca
GTTATTTCTATTTCACAATCTGATTGGGTGGAAAAAGCAAGGATAGAATGGAAGCAATATCAAGCAGTGTGAAAGATAATTCAACAACTACAAGAGGACCCTAGTTCATTAGATAATTTTGTATGGAAGAATGAATTGATATGTTACCATGATCTCCTATATTTATGTAAGAATTCCCAACTCAAACAGAAGGTCCTTCTGGAATTGAACACTTCTCCTATAGGAGAACATTTAGGATTATTGAAAATGTACCATAGGATCAAGAAGGATTTTTTCTGGGAAGGTCTTAAAAATGATGTTCAAAATTTGTGTCTGAATGTTTAGTCTTCCAACATAAAAAGGGAGAGGCAATCAAGATGCTAGGTCTCCTACAAACATTAGTTACACATGTTGATGTTTCATCGAAACCTGGACATGAGATATAGCTAAAGCAAGTACAAAAAAAGCTTATCAAGAAAGGACAAGAGATTCAATATGGAAGAATGAGAAAATATATTCACACTACTCAAATGAGTTGATCAATGAATGATGATTCATACAATGAATGAGTGGAATACACTCATATATTGTAAATAACATTCCATAATTAAGAAAATAAATCAATAAGTTATCTTTCCTTAGGAATGCATGCATGCATAATAGTGATGGTCTAAATAGAAAGTCTAAAATAGAACTAGTCAGTTAACTCCCACTGAACTAGTGTGTCGAAAATAGAAATTTCTCCAACAACCCCCTTGAACATCACTATGGAGTAAAAACGATTCTCAACAACTAGGCCATATTAGGTACTCATGTACAATGCAACTAATCAACACTGAATAAAAATGAGGAAAGAGGGTAAACCACGTGGGAGCAAAATCCCCTCTCAAAAGATAGTGCATCAAAAGAAGAAAAGACAACTGCTAGGAAACTATGTTCTTCACTCTAAGGCGATCCCACAAAGTCTAAAACTTCTACTCTCTGAAATTCTTCATGAAGATGTAGAAATATTTATGAATCTGATGAAGTCCTTTGGAAATCTGTCTAGCCTTGTACCTCTTGATCTTGTGGACCCATATGCACCTGAAAATATTCCTTTCTGGTGGTAGTGGAACCAGATCCCAAGTTTGATTCTCTATGAGTGAGTCATACTCCTGCATGGCTACTTACCATAATGGATTAACCTCATTGTAATCCCTTGGATCGAAATATTAAACCATATAGAAATGCATGGGCATCACAGGTTCAGAAGTTGAAAGTACATGAGAAGGCTCCTCATGATGAGATTGAGTCCTCCTCTAATCCAATGGATTTCCTGTAAGGACACTTGCTTCCTGAAGTGTGAATTATTCCCTCTTGGGCATCTGTTGAATCTTCGACGTTGGCTTCTTATCTAGTTGTACTACCTTCTCATTTCCATGTACAAAATATGAGTGTATGGAATTTATGGAATCACAAGAGTATATGCATGTTGCACTCGAGGTGCATGCAAAGTACTCTCCTTATGTGTAAGTAGAAAGGAGGATTCATCGTTAGAAAACTTAGTGAATTTATACAACCTTGATCTATGATCTATCACACCAATTGCAATAATGGAATTGTGATGCATTTCAAGTACATAAATTGAATATGATGTAAATTCAACCTTTTTACCTTTCTGAGTGATCTGATAAACTGAGAGCCAAATCATAGAAATATTTGGAACATGTAAAACATTCTCAAAACTACCATTAGGGAGTTCCACTCTCCCCTCTCCTGCTACTGCTACTGCTACTGGAGTATCATCCCACATGAGAATAGGGGGTCTTGAGCATGAACTCAAAGAAGTGAAAACTTCCTCTTTCATTGCCATATGATATGATGCACCAGAATCTATAATCCTTGAATCAGATGAGGAATTAATTGCAACAAGAGCATGATGATTACCTTTCTTAGGAGCAAGATCTTCTTCCTTCTACTTCTTGACTCCTTCTGGAATGAAGTTTCCAAGGTTGTTCTGTTGAAGTACATGAACCATAAGATAAATTTTCTTATTCATGCATGTGGATTATTCATAATTTGGTTTATTGTAGTAAGTGAATTGATTTTCCTTCCTCTACTTCTTGGAATTTGAAGAGTCTTTGGAACCTGAAGAATCATTGAAGGGTTTGGAATATCCATCCTTCTCATTTTGTTTCTCCTTTTCGTTATGTTTGGATGATCCTTTTCCATCATGCATGGTGAGTGCATGTGCTTTGGGATCCTTGATTAGGCTCATCTAAATGAGTTTTTCCTGCTCATGTGTGAGAGACTCAGTGAAATTATCCATTGTAAGCATCTTCCACTTTATACCCAAGAGATATCTGTCAAAATGGAAAGTGGAGACATATACAACATATTTTGGTCCTAGATTAGCCAAGATTGTTAGAATAAATTGGTCTACTTGTGTAGAGTTATCAATACCACAAGATGCCAAACTCAATATTAAATATTTAAACTTGGTAAATAAATCATGTATATTATAAAAAAAAATAGGATCCAAGGTATTCAACTCTACCTCAAACATATGACCTCTCATCTTATCCCACTTTCAAAATAGACTTTCCAAGGTGGTCCCGATCGCATTAGGATTCTTGCATGCTGCAACATGAAACCATAAATCAATTGAAATCAATTCAAGAAGAGGTCATGTGTCCTCATCCTTTGGGTTCACCCATGTGGTCTTATCAATTGCTGATGTAGGTTATGTTTTTGTCCCCATCGTAAAATTATATAGTCGTTTCCTTCTGAGTTGGAATTCATCCTTGGGATTACAATCAAAATAATTGTATGGTATGAGGACTACCACCAAGTTTGACTGAAGAATTGGTGTCATATCCATCTCTCCCACTTTTTCTGAGAAACCCTAAAATTTACCCTCAATTTGCAAGTCAAAAAATTAAGAAATCACTGCAGAAAGAGCACATCAAATAGAAAATTTGTATCGGTTTCAAAAAGAAATCTTCCAGCTTCCTTTCTGAGCAAATGGTGAGTAATTTCTCCAAATGGTTGAAAACCCAATTGCAATATGGATCAATTTACTTCTATCCCGGCCCGTTTCCTTAGAAATTTATTATTTTAGGAGAAATCTATACAAAAAGGGGAACTTTAAGAGGTGGTATGTCCTTTCTTTAAGACATAGAGCGACCAGGTTCTTGTGGTCACCCTCTGCTAGTGTATAGGGTGCGACCCTGCCAAAAGATGGTTTCACTCAGCCTTTTTAGAGATGGTCGCTCCTAACCTTGAGACATTGAGCGACAAGGTCCTTGTGGTCTCCCTCTGCTAGTGTATGGGGTGTGACTAGTCACCCTCTCCCAATGTATGAGGCATGACCAATATAGAATTGATAAAATCATAAGTTTGGGTGTGACTATTCACTCCTTTCGATAGGGAGAGGGTGCGACTATGTCTTTTACATGGATTTTTCTCGTCGAAACTCCGATTTTACTTATTCTCTAGCATGTCTAGATTTCTCCAAGAAACATAGCTTTGATACCATGTAAATGTCTCATTGAAATTTGAACATGAGATCTAGATAAAGAAAGTACAAACAAATATTATCAAGAAAGGATGAGAGATTCAATATGGAAGAATGAGAAAATATATTCACACTACTCCAATGAGTTGATCAAAGAATGATGATTTATACAATGAATGAGTGGAATATACTCATATATAGTAAATAACATTCCATAATTAAGAAAAGAAATCAAGCAGTTATCTTTCCTTAGGAATTCATGCATGCATAATAGTGATGGTCAAAATAGATGGTCTAAAATACAACTAGTCATTTAACTCCCACTGAACTAGTGTGTCGAAAATAAAAATTTCTCCAACAATACCAAGTCAATGATGGGAAGAAGTTTCAATGGATTTTGTTACAATTTTACCCAATTCCGAAGGAAATATCATCATCATGGTAGTAACATTGGATTGACTGACAAAGTCTGCCCATTTTCCCTCTCTTTCTCATCCTTTTAAAGCAAGTATAGTAGCCGCAACATTCATGGAAACAATTCAAAACCTACATGGAGTCCCCAAGATTATTGTAAGTGACAGAGATCCAATTTTCATTGGAAATTTTTTGACGGAATTATTTTATTGTTTGGTTACTCAATTGGCTCACAACTCATCTTACCATCCTCAATCCGATGGGAAAATTGAGTTTGTGAACAAATTTCTAGAAGCATATCTTTGTTTCTTTGCATATGATTAACATACACAATGGGTCAAGTGGTTTCCCTTGGTGGAATGGTGGTATAACACATCATTCCATACTTCATCAAAAATGTCCCCATTTTTGGCATTGTATGGATATCATCCTCCATTCATTACATCACCCTTGAAAGGGAATATAAAGATTCAATCAATGGAGGACCACATAGGGGACCAACAAGAGGTTCTCAAACTATTAAAGGACAACTTGGTTACGACACAAAATAGGATGAAACACAAACAGATCAATGTCACAATGAAAGGGAATTTGAAGTTGGGGATTGGGTATTTCTGATACCACAACCATATAAATATATGTCCCTTAAGAAACAAAACAAGGAGAATAAATTAGCACCCAAATATTATATCCCTATAAGGTTTTGCAAAGGATTGGAAGTATGCCTTACAAATTGAAGTGGCCTCCATATTCACATGTACATCCAGTCTTCCATGTTTATTTCTTAAAGAAGGTTGTCGACAATAAGATCTTAGTCCAAACTATTTTACCAGTTGTTATAGCAAGATTTTCCTCACCCTATGCAATCTTGCACAGAAGGTTTTTTTCCATTTCCCCATGCAGACTTGTCATCCATGTTTGTAAATCCCAGAGATAAAAATGCATATTTTTCCACATGTACGCATCTTGCCTACTATTGAACATGTGTATACATGGGTTGCACCACTACAACCTGTGTACATCGATATTTGTGCCAAAAAATGAAAATTAATGTTGGGTTTCCATGTCATGACAAGAGATCTATGATCCTTGGCCTTCCATATACTGGAAAAGTTCTGACTCGTCCCTTCAGTTCCATTTGAAGCCTATAAATGGGCCAATTCGGAGCTATGGAAAAGAAGAGAAAGAATTCAACTTTGAGAGAAAAGTTACTCTGAAGAAATAATTTACTTCATATTGCACCTGCGTCCCTTTGTCCTTTAAGTCTGAATTCAGTGTTCATCCCCCAAGATCTTCCCTTATTTGATTGATAACTTCATGGTCTCTCTTCTATGAGCTTGCCTTTGGTGTAGGATTGAAGTGGTGGAGGCCCAGCTAGAAGGAACTTGGTTTCTTGGTTTTGAACTRTGCCGACACATAAGTCTGTAAYATTTTCACTTATGTTGATCATATATTAATAGAAATACTCTTTTCCCATCCAATTGATATCTTGCAAATATTTGAATTATTATTCCATGGGCGTATTTGTCATGTTTATTAATGGATTATGCTATTGAATGTGCTAACATAATATAATATCACCATATGCTTTCTTTGATTGGTTATTCAGGACTAGTTGTAGGTATATTGATTTGGTTCAAGTGCTCAATGGTGGACTTCAGAGGTAGGCCTTTTATCTTGTCTTGACAACATATATGTTTACATAGCATACTTGAGAATAGAGTTGATTTCTGCATTCATTTCCATCTGTTGTGGTTTACCCTAGCCATAGAGAGATTTTCCTTGTAACACCAGTGATTAATGAAGAAGAAAAAACCATACTAGAACAAGAAAAAATCCTTGAAACAAGGATTAAGCAGCTGAGAAATCAAGCAATTACAAAGTACCTCGTCAAATATAAGAACCTGTCAGTTGGAGAGGTGACATGGGAAGATGGATTCTTCTTGCAAAAACACCTGCGGTTAGTAAAGTGTTGAGGAAAACACTTTTTTGTAGCATAGGGGCATGTTAATCCCTAGACAAGTCCCCGTGTTACATATAAAATCCCTTATTAAGCCCTAGATATTAAATTATTACAATTCTAGCATGTCATCTAGAACCCTTCATTGCACCCTTTGTCTCGTATTTATATACCAAGGAGACTTAGTCTTAGGATAATCTAATATCATCGCATATTGTATTTTTGAATTGGATAGTAAATCAATGCAACAACTATGGAACCCCTTCCTTTTATAGTGACCTAATGTTTAACATGTACTGATAGCCATCTAGGATTAGGGTCATAATGTTTGCATGCCTCAACTCCCCATTAGATTTAGGGTTTTGGACCCTCTAGAATATTCTTGCAATGAGTTTCCTTATGTCCTGTTTCAAAACAAACTCTGCAATGAAAATAAACGTTTTCATAATCTAGCTTTTGAGACTAGGAAGAGCTTTCACCTGTCAAGATTATTTCAGTTAGGAACCCTTTGCTGAAATCCATTTCCACACATATTCTAGAATAAGTGGTATTACTGTAATTTTTTGTTTGCTCACATCTTTAGTGGAATTTCCCAAGAGCATTTTTTATGGCTCGAAGAGAGGGTAAACCCAAAAGGTGAAGAGGTAAGTTGGGAGGCATAACCCAAATTGGTGCTCTAGACAAGGAATTGGTCACTGGATCAAAGGAAGGGATCCAAGGTTTCATGCATAAACTAGATTTTCCCCAGAACTAGCCACTTGTTTTTAAAATAAAATCCTTGTCATGAACATTATCAAACATCACAATAAAGAACCCTTTTGAAAATGGGAAAATTAATGCTTATCCTTTAATCTTGGGTTTCCATAGGTCTGAGATCCATTTATGCAAGTCGACGAGGCGTGGCCACAATCCGATGAATCAACAAATCAGAGAAATTGAGTTATAAATCACTGCCTTAGATACAATATCTTTCACCAAAGGAATAGATATTGCCAGAGCTTCTTGAACCATCAAGTTTTAGAAGAAGAATGCACAATATTTTTGTAAGAGGGCTTACCAAGATTTCTAGAGGAGGGAGGTGGAGAGCGGGCACCAATAGATTGCAAAGGGTCGCTATTCATAATGCAACCCCTGAGGAGAAAATACACAATTTCCAATGAGGGGGGCGTCGTCGTGGATCTCGAAGAGTTGAGAGAGTCATCAGATGCTACTAAAATCACCAAACCTGAGAGGGGAGGGCATACCAAGCCAATCTTGACCACCGAGAGAGCGATTGTCTCTTCTAGTAGTGTGAACCAACGATGAGAGAATGCATGGCTAGGGTAAAACCCTAGCCGACACCTCCATGTGTTGAGGAAAATATATGAAATGATCTTACTCAAGCATTTTCAGATTCTGCTTGGCTAAATAAAAATAGACAAGAATGTCACCCAATATATCCATCAAAACTAATATCCTAACTCACAAGTATTAATTACAAGTGCTTAGGCTAGTCTTTTATAAATAAAAGCTTGTTGTAAAATTCATTATTTATATAATTTTTTGAATATAATAGTTGCTAAAATAAATGTAGAGACATAAGTAAAGACACCAAGATGATAATCAATATAGATGAGACATAAAGAAATCCTTTGTTTCATTCCAATTCATCAAAGAGTCATTCTCTTTACAAAATTTCGTGAAGAAGTTTTGGACCAAATTCAAACTTAGACGTCCCCGATGAAACATACAAAAGGACCTCTGAAAAAAGTAAAAAACTGAACTCTAAAAGCTGGATCAACTTGCCACATATTGTTTCCCACTCAACTCTGCACAATAGCCTTTGTCAGTCATGAAAACTAATTCACAAACAGACAAGTCTACACAGACTATCAAAGATAGATCAATACCTCTGAAAAAAAAGTGTCTGAATGATGTAATTAAGACCCAAATCTTGTTGTCTACAATAAGACCCCGCTATCATAAAAAATAATTAGGCTTATGATCAATTAAGGAATGAATGAAAACTAAACTATCTCAACAAAAAATCAAAGAGTGAACCTTAGTATGCTTCTCCTTCTATCCTCCTTTGTTCCTCCCTTTCATTTTTCTTTTAAGCAAATTAGAATTAGTTGAAGTAGTTGAACTACTTCATTAGTTAAGTTAACTAAAACTCAACCCACTTTTTAGTTGGGGGGGAAAGTAATAAATCATAATAAGGGTTTTAAATAAATAATAACTAGTAGGTGGGACCCCTTGTGACTCCCTTTATCTCTTTAACAATCATAACATAACTAGTTAATTAAAMAAAACACCCCTCCTTGTGACTCCCATCATCACATTCATATTTGACAATTTATCTCATTGATATTTGAAATTATTTTCAAAAATATATTACTCATATATCCAAAGAAAACATGTTGTCCAAAATTTTTGAAGTCAATTGTCATCAACAATAAATAAAATAAAAACTCCAAAACCATATTTTCCACTCTGAGATGCAATATTTCCTTGGTTGTTGTTGTCACCCTTTGATTTCTTTGAATTTCCCTTTGGTTGTGCTGAGCCTTTAGTCCTAATCTCGTTGATCACATGAGAACAATTGTCCCTCAAATGAATCCGGGAACACATGGATTTATCAGATCCATTGGAGGGTGAGGAAGGGGCAGCAGTGGATTTTCCTTTGTCAAGGGAATGGTGGGCCTCGGTTTTCAACCTTTTTCTCGCATGAGAGGACTGAACTGGTGAGTGGAAAGGTGCATCTTGGACAATCTGATTGATAGGAGGGGGAGAAGGTAAGAACAAATTGGGTCAGCCACGATGTTGGGAAACTGTCGGGTGGACAATCTCTTGCCATTTTTCATTTTCGGGCACCTCGGGTTGCAATGAGACATGATGGGGCACAGGAATACTAGGGGATTGTGGAGCTTGGAAGGGAGGCCTTTCATGCCTAGGTTGGACCACTCCTTGCCCAATCCAATTGAAAAATATAGCCTGAAATGACTGGCCTAACTCTTGTGAGTCAACATCAAAGTGAATGGAGAATCTATGCTTTCTAGGGCCCCTATTCCAATTACCTCTTCCTCAGTTACCTCTGCCATGGCTACCTTGGCTAAAAAAACTCATTCCTGCATGCATGATTGATTAGGAAATAATTATTTTAATAACCATACATGAAAACTCCTTAAAAATATGAAATAAATTTTGGCTCAGCAACATATCAAGATCATGCAATCCAATCCATACAAATTGCTTAACTATTGTCAATGAGAAGGAGGTGAACAAAGGTTTTGGGACATGTGAGGGGTTGTATTGAGAGAAAAAATGTTAAAATGAGAGGGAAACGAAACATGGTTACTGCTCAAAGACAACAAACAATCAAATGTAATGTAAACCAAAGAATATATCATTGTGTTCCAACCAAGAAACTACCATTTTCAACTGTTTCAATACAGAATTCTCCTAATTGTAATTAAATTTTAATAATAGGGAGTGAAAAATGAATGTGGGAGGGCGAGGGGGTTGTAATTAGAAAAAATAAAAATAATGGTAGGGAAAGAGAGTGGATACTGCTCATAAAATTAATTAAGTAATCCATAAAATCATTCTATATCAAATGTAAAAGATCCAACACCAAACAAATAATCACTGTGATCAAATGAACAACTATTGTGTATAATTCAATCAATTATGTGCATTAACTTGCTCATTGTTCGCAATCAAATATTTAACACGGTGTCACCAAACAAGACAATATGCATTCCACAACTACCGATAGAAGAGTTATGTTTCTTCTCATCTGTCCATTTAATTCTTTAAAACAATTCCAAAATGAATAAACAGACACTTAATTCCACTATGTTCAGCACTAAAACATCAACCATTATCCATGAATTATTTCATTTATCAAACCAGACACAAAAATCGTGCATGATTTTATTCCTCAATTCCATTTAACAATTACGTTGTAATGAGACCATACTGTCACATAATCTTTCCTCATCTCTGATATCAACGATACATAGTGGATAGTCAACAAACAATCATCAATATATCAAACTACAATAACCTTGACTTTCCATTTAAATACACAACAATCACTACTTCGACTTACACAATGTTGTATGATACACATACCAGTCAACAAAACACAAGAGCGTTACTACGACTATAAATGTCTATTTACTCCGGATATAAACATCAAACGACGCTAAGCTATCAATCCAATACAATGAAACAACGACAGTATACCTAAATCCATTTCTCAATTCAATCAGACTGCAACAAAACCATATTTTTATAAAACCTGTGCCCATCTTTGATGGCGTAATCATACAATGTCCATAACATACACAGTGGATGGCCATGCCACAACTATTATGATTCCAATACTCCCATTTGGAAATTTAAAGCACACATTCACAACAACCATCAACTCAACATAACATGATGTAGGAAGCCCACACATACCAATGCATCACACACAAAGCATCGTTGTGACTTAATAAATTATAAACTAATGTTGGGATAAAAATTCAATCATTACAATGTAAGAGATAGCGACTATGTATTCAATCCCATTTCTCCAATCAACCAATTAACCATGTTGAGCTTATCAATTCAATTGTCATAATAACCAATGCAGTGACTAAATACCAAAACCAACACCACTGTCAACATAATCAACAGAGACGATCCATAAATTGAACACTGTCGACAATACACCACCAACTCATAACAATCAACAATATACTCGATAGGACATAATGGTTCCCTATATCAAACCCCGGGCTTGAGAAATCAAGGGTTCGCTCTGTGGACCAACACAAGGAGATTGGAGTCAACCCCCAACATCGGGTGAGAACCTCTGAGACCAATGGTGCACACACATGGTATACCACCAATAACTTCGCAGACATGGTGAAAATTCATGAGATAGGAGAGACTATGAACAGAGGAGCAAAGGCTTCATTTTAATCTTGTAACAACACCTAGTACACGCAGGGTATAAACCTCATGGTTTCCCAATCAACCAAAGAATGTTGAGATAAAACAGAGCTGAGAAATAGAAATCAACCTTAAGAAATCCCTTTGGCATAACAACCATCATAACCCACTGTGCAAACATTAGTAACATGAACGAACCCATACCCAAGTGAAACAATACCCAGTGGCACAAGGTGTTTCAAACCCAGCAACCCCATAACAACAAAATGACTCAGTATGGTGATAAGAATGCGTGGAGACAGCCAGCCAATTTGGACCAAATGAAACCCTTCAACCAAGACCAATAAGGATGATAGAGAGCCTTCATGGCTTCTAACACTCAGAATGATAAATGAGACTATGACTTCAGACATTATTCCAATGAAAACCACACCAACCATTCATTCCAGAAAAATATCACAATTTTACACAGTTTCCAGTCTTAAGAAAAGAAAATATTGATACATCACCGAGACATTATCTATTTCATAACCAGAGTGGGTTGATGGATGGCGAAAAGACATACCTGTAACCAAGAAAACCTTAAAAACGCGAGCTTGGCGGAACAATTCTTCCTTTGCCTGAAAATCGGAGCTTAACCACAACGAACACAATTGAAAAATAGCCAAGCTAGGGTGACAGCCAATGGGAGGGGTATGCAGTGATGTGCAGTAAATGCGCGTTGCTTCCATCCTCAGTCGTTTAATTCCTTAGTACATGCCAGCCCACTATTCCATTAATTCATTCAATTAAACCATGCATCGAAACCAGCATCCACTATTTGTGAAAAGTGCCACCCCATGTCACATTAACCACTACCAACCATACTATAAAGCATATCACATGTGTTTCCATATAACTCAATAAATCGTATAGCCACTAAGCTCGTTAGCTAGGACTAACAACCATCCTTTTAATTCCAATGCATATAGTGTAGCATATTAGTATAGTAGTTTCTTCATTTTGTATTTTGTTTATATTGCTTTTTATCTCTTTTCAACTACTCTTATGTGTTGTTACTAACATGTCTCTTGTGCAGGTGTCACAGTAATGAATCCAGGAACATATAGCAAGGGTAACAATGGATAACATAGGCCATCGTAACATGAAATTAGAGCTTAGAGCAACAAAATCAACACATAACATGCCTTATCCATCATTCTTTTGTTGAAATTAGAACCAACACATAATAGGCCTTATCCATTACCAATAAAACCAAGATTTCATCAATCATGTAGAACCATGTAAGAAGTGTTGAACAACATCATCAACATGAAATAAGAACCAAATATGATCTCCCAATCTACAAGGGGGTCCCAACTACTAGTATTATATATCTTGTTAGCTTATAATAATAGGCTTTAGCAATACTTTGCAGGAAAATTCCTCATTGTGATTTTAATCGTCAACAAACTGGCGACTCCACAGGGAAATTTGTTTTCAACAAATTAGAACTCAAAACTCATGGTTTCGTAGGTCAAGAAGACATAACTAGGAATATTATGCAACAGGGGGGAGTGAGTGGATTTAATGGAAAAATGACCAGGAATTTGGCAATAACTCGTGAAAAATGTAAGTATGAGGAGGTTTATCCCTGTATGCATAATCATTCAACCGACATCTATTTTTTTCTTTAAGGAGAAAATTATGGATTTGCTCTTTTGAATCTTGAATGGACGAAGAAAAGGAAAGTAGTAGTGGGGAGTAACCAATTTCTTTATAAGACAACAGTGAAAGCAGATAACAAATTCAAGTGTGCTTTCAGGCGAAACCTCATAACAATTGTGTAAGCTTGATTGTAATTGACCAACAATATCTTACAGGAGTGTAAGAAACAACATTTATTCTTTGACCAAAATCGACTAAAAGATGGTAAGAAACAAAATCATGACATAAGTAAAATTGAAAAAAATAAAACAACAGCAATAAAATGACAGAAATGTAAAAGCAGTAAGAAAAGTTTTAAAACAGAAAGCAGAAGTCAAACTAATGTAAAGAAGAAAAGAAAATAGTGCAAAATTGAAAGCAGATCTAGTTTACTAGTATACATAAAATCCAAACAACGTTAGAAGTTTTCACGTTGGTCCCTCGTAATGTTTCAAGTGAGAACCGTTAGTGTTGTAGGAAAACAATTGCTCCTATAAATCCTTTAGAATGTAAGAGTTAGTATCCAGGATGAAATAAATTTTGAAAGGACCCAGAAATAACACTTGGAACTCTGAGGTAATTATCAACCCTTTAACGTTTACAATTATATCATCAAGATATATATGGATACTAATCAATTTGTCAAGAATTGTTCATATAGGTCTTTTAAAAGCGGTACTTGCATCAGGTAAGATAGATAGCAGGAATTTATAAGTCATGGTACTCCAATTAGTGATAAGAGTGGTTTTGTGATCATCTACCCCTTTTTCCTTGATTTGATTGTAACCCAAAAAACTGTCAAGTAAGGGCCTCATCTGTGACCTTACAACCTACTACAGAAACATTTCCATATTAGGGGGAGGGAAAGGATTTTTCATAATATCCTGATTGAATGTGAGAAAATTAGTGCAAGTTCTAATATGATCAATGGTCTTCAAACAATGGTTATACTTGATTCTCCCGACAGGACATAACGGTTCCCTATATCAAAACCCAGGCTTGAGAAATTAAGGGTTCACTCTATGGACCAACACAAGGAGACTGGAGTCAACCCCCAACAGCGGGTGAGAACCTCTGAGACCAACAGTGCACACACAGGGTATACCACCAATAACTTTGCAGACATGGTGACAGTTCACGAGATATGAGAGACTATGAACAAATGAGCAAAGGCTTCATTTTAATCTTGTAACAACACCTAGTACACGCAAGGTATAACCCTAGTGGTTTCCCAAACAACCAAAGAATGTTGAGATAAAACAGAGCTGAGAAATAGCAATCAAACTTAAGCAAGCCCTTTGGCATAAAAATCATCATAACCCACTGTGCAAACATTAGTAACATGAACAAACCCATACCTAGTGGCACAAGGTGTTTCAAATCCAGCAACCCCATAACAACAAAACGACTCGGTATGGGAATAAGAATGCATGGAGATAGCTAGCCAATCTGGACTGAATGAAACCCTTCAACCAAGACCAATAAGGATGACAGAAAGATGTCATGGATTCTAACACTCAGAATGATAAATGAAACTATGACTTTAGACATTATTGCAATGAAAACCACACCAACCATTCATTCCATAAAAATATCACAATTTTACACAGTTGCCAGTCTTAAGAAAAGCACAGACACATACATCACCGAGCCAATATATATTTCATAACTAGAGTGGGTTCATGGATGGCGAAAATACATACCTCTAACCAAGAAAACCTTAAAAATGCGCACTTGGTCGATCAGTTCTTCCTCTGCTTGAAAATCGAAGCTTAACCACAATGAACACAATTGAACAATAGCCAAGCCAGGGTGACAGACAGTGGGAGGGGTATGGAGTAAAGTGCAGTAAATGAACATCACCTCCATCCCCAGTCATTCAATTCCTTAGTACATGCCAACCCACTATTCCATTAATTCATTCAATTAAACCATGCATTGAAACCAACATCCACTATTTTCCAAAAGAGCCACCCCATGTCATAGTAACCATTGTCAACCATACTATAAAGAATATCACATGTGTTTCCATATAAATCAATAAATCGTATAGCCACTAACCCCATTAGCTAGGACTAACAACCATCCTTTTAATTCCAATGCATATAGTGTAGCTGATCCAAGTGGATATCGGTGGCCACCCACCTTTTCCAACTAGCTCAAAACAGTTTTCTGGTAATTTTAGCAATTTACTATTTTTAGCAGTTTTAACTTGCGGGGCCATTTAGAGGGCCTAAATGAATGTTTTTCAGGATAGATATTCTCAATAATATCCTACAACATGATTGAGACCCCAAAATGAATCGCCTCAACGATACCTTTCCAACGGGCTATCATACGCCTAAAATGGAGATCGTATGCAAAAGTTACGACCCCGGGAAGTTAATGTACTAACTTACCCAAACAAGGCCCATATGACTTTTGGCACTTCATCTCCTAGGGTTAGGTTTTGGATGTCTATGGTTTTTGGCATTCCTTTTTATTGTAAAAATGCCTTCAGATCCTCATTGTAATGATCTTCTTGTGAATGCGAGTAGCCATCACATCTCTTCTCAAAGATAAGCTGCCATCATTCTAGCGAGTCTTTCACTTTGTATTTTTATAGTCTCTGTACATTTCTTTCATTAATAGAAAATATGCATTA
>JZKD02S2236224.1:0-11853 GCA_000966675.3 Picea glauca
GTTCCGATCCTGCACCTGCGCTTGGGACTTTTGGTGCTTCTTAGTTGGGTTCTTATTTGGTGTCTGTTCTTGTTTGCCCAGGGTTTGCAATGTTGGGATGCTGCATCTGCGGTTGGATCTCTAGTTACATTTTTTTGCACTACAGTTTGCATAGAATACTATTAAGATAAAATAAAAGAGTTAAGAATTGCAGGCAATGTAAAATACATCTGTTACGCGTTGAAGCAAAGTTTGTTGGCCTCAAAATATATTTCATAGTTGTCGATGTTTTTCCATGGATTTTGTGTTACTATGGTTTCATAGCTATGAGAATGCCTTTTTCTGTGTGGGACATATAGTTGTTCTCTCCCTTTTAATTTCCTGTTGTAAACTGTGTTTGACTCTAGTTTATCGCGTTTATGTGGTCATTCAGAGCGACCGTCGTTCGGTTGCATACTTAGTAATTTTTATGGACGCAGCTTCACGAATAGGTTCTATCGAACTATGACATGTTGTGTTCAGTGTATACATTAGCTTTCCCGAATTATTTTTCTTTAAAAGAAGGCCTCCTGGACAGAAGAGAATGTAATTTATGAAATTATAGGTTTCCTGGATAGCATAAGTCAAATTGGGCTTATTAATATAAAATAACAAACTAAAGAATTGCAGACGATGTAAATTGCATCCGTTACACGTTGAAGCAGAGTTTGTCGGCCTCAAAATATATTTCATAGTTGTCGATGCTTTTTCCATGGATTATGTGCTACTATGGTTTCATAGTTATGAGATTGCCTTTTGTTGTGTGGGAGATATAGTTGTTCTCTCCCTTTTAATTTCCTATTGTAAACTGCGTTTAACTCTAGTTTCTGTGGTCATTCTGAGCGACGTTCATTCAGTTGCATACTTAGCTAGTTTTATGGACGCGGCTTTGCGAATAGGTTCTATCAAACTATGACAGGTCATGTTCGGTGTATACATTATCTTTCCCGAATTAGTTTTCTTTAAAAGAAGGCCTCCTGGACATAAGAGAATGCAATTTATGAAATTATGGGTTTATTGGGCAGCATAAATCAAATTGGGCTTATTAAGATAAAATAACAAACTAAAGAATTATAGACGATGTAAATTGCATCTGTTACGTGTTGAAACAGAGTTTGTCGGCCTCAAAATATATTTTATAGTTGTCGATGCTTTTCCATGGATTCTGTGTTACTATGTTTCATAGTTATGAGATTACCTTTTGCTATGTGGGAGATATAGTTGTTCTCTCCCTTTTACTTTCTTGTTGTAAACTACGTTTGACTCTAGTTTCTCATGTTTCTGTGGTCATTCCAAGCGACCGTCATTCGGTTGCATACTTAGGCAGTTTTATGGACGCGGCTTCGTGAATAGATTCTATTGAACTATGACAGGTCATGTTCGATGTATACATTAGCTTTCCCGAAATAGTTTTCTTTAAAAGAAGGCCCCCTGGATAGAAGAGAATGCAATTTATGAAATTATAGGTTTCCTGGATAGCATAAGTTAATGATCGCGGGTTCTCAGGGTGGCGGGCTGAAAATTGGGATTCTGTTGTTTCGTGCCCTGCAAATAGCATGGAGAGTTCCGCGATGATTCCAACCGACCACAGTTTGGTTCCATACTTAGCTAGTTTTATGGATGCGGCTTCGCAGATAGGTTGTATTGAACTATGGTGTATACATTAGCATTTCCGAATTAGTTTTCTTTAAAAGAAGGGATCCTAGACAGAAGACATTGAAATTTATCAAATTATAGGTTTCCTGGACAACATAAATTAAACATAGGAAATATGTAATTTTATAAAGCAGATATATAAAGCATGCACGGAGCCCTCATCCCATACTTAGCCAGTTTTTGCATCGCAGGTTCTCGGGGTAGGTAACTAAAAATTGACAATCGGAGAGTTCCGCGATATACAAATTGACAATCGAACTTGCGAACTATTTGAATTTGAAGGGCGTCATGTCCAAAAAAATTAGCATTATCGAAATAGTTTACTTTACGTACATTCTGCATACCCTGGTGGACAAAAAACACAAAAAAAATAGTAAGCATTTTTTGGATCGCGGGTTCTCAGGGTGGCGGGCTCTAAGATCGGTCTTTGTTGTTCTGTGTCCTACAAATAGCACCGAGAGTTCTGCAATATACAATATGACAATCAGACTTGTGGACTATTTGAATTTCAAGGGCTCGTGCAAAAAAACTGTCATTCTCGAATTACTTTTTTTTACGTACGTTTTACATATGCTCATCGACAAAAAAGAAAAATAGTAGTGACGTCTATTACATAGGGCTCCATCCCCACTACTATCAGCGCTTCCCAATACACATTAAATATGCTTTCAAAAGTCAGAACTGACCAGACAGGTTCAAAAAGATGGGCTTTAATAACTAGAAAGTTGGAGGACATCTCCCATTAAAATGAATAGACAGGCGAATATTATGGGATAAGGTCATTTCTTTTTGCCTACATTTTGAATTTGCACAAATAATTTATTTTTATTTTTTTTCTTGTGCAGTTTTAGTTTTCTTAAAAGCTTTAGCATAGTTCACGAACATGTGACCAACAGAGGCCTTGACATGATGTCCCTCTTTAATATTGTGCATTTCGAAATGATGGGCTTTAATAACTAGAAATCTCGAGGACATCTCCCATTAAAATTAATAGACAGGCGAATATTATGGGACTTGGTAATTTCTTTTTGCCTGCATTTTGAATTTGCGAAATACTTTTTATTTTATTTTTTTGCTTGTGCAGTTTTAGTTTTCTTAAAAGCTTCAGCATAGTTCACGAACGTCACCCACAGAGGCCTTGATGTCATGTGCCTCTTTAATATTGTGCATTTCGAAATGATGGGCTTTAATAACTGAAAAGATCGAGGACATCTCCCATTAAAATGAATAGACATGCGAATATTATGGGATATGGTAATTTCTTTTTGCCTGCATTTTGAATTTACGAAATACTTTTTATTTTATTTTTTTGCTTGTGCAGTTTTAGTTTTCTTAAAAGCTTCAGCATGGTTCATGAACATGTCACCCACAGAGGCCTTGATGTCATGTCCCTCTTTAATATTGCGCATATCTTAGATGTCAGATTTGAGAATCTACTCGGATATGGGAATTTTAATACGTGTTGCTAATCACTATTGAGCGTACATATTCAAAAATATTGGCATTAATAATTGAAAATATCGAGAACATCTGTCATTAAAACAAATCAACACAAAATCTAGGGAAGACCATCCAGCGTTGCTTTTAAATAGTTATTGCCATTTCTCTCTATCATTAAAGAGTTGCACTTTAGGGTGCCTTCGTTCTAATGTTCTTGTTCATGGACATGTAAGACAACTTAGAGATATGATAGAGGTGCGGATGAAAGAAGAGAGACTGGTTTTATGTGACGTGACCTTTGAGTAAAAAAAAAAAAACCGTTATACAACAGAAACTCAAAGAGGACGAAAAAAAAAGAACAAGTATGTTCTGGTTGGTGTTCTTCCTGTGTTCGATGCTTTGGTTGGATGAAAAGGTTGCCTGGAGATTTGTTGGTTGAACTTATTTGTTTTCTTGCTGCCAATTGTAATGGATTTTGAGGTCACGTGCAAAATAGTTCTTCGTTTAAGTAAATAGCTTCTTCCAACAACACAGATTTGGCAAGTGTATCGAATTGTAGAGATTACACAAGTATTTGTCTACCTCAAAGGCGGGTAACAGAAACTGTATGGGTGGATAAAACAACATATTATCACTACAAAAGTTTCTACTTCATAGTTTGATGACCTGCATATGGGTCTGGTAGCCGACTTGACAGAAAGCTATGTTCTTTGTCAAATTTTGTTCGGTTTCCTCTCAATGTAGTTGCAGACTCCACATATTTGGCGTCACCTCCGAACATTCCAGACCTTTATGTGGGACACCATACCTCCAACGCTATGAGAAAAGATATATTCTGATGCCATATGCAACATTTGATACACTTGCCAAACCTGTGCTTGTGCATTCTGCAGCATTTGATGCACTTGCCACACCTCTGCTACCCGAAGAAGTTATGTACCTCAACAGAGTTGCATTTTGCATCTGGGTTGGACGTTTCTTCCAATTTATTGTAATAAAGAAAAGAAGTTCCACATACAAATCCTCTGTCAGGCTTCTCAACCAACCAGATGATCAAATACAGGGAGAATACCAGTCACTACGTACTTGAATTTTTTTCCCCTACCTTAGTTTTTGTGACATAAAATGACTCCATCCACTTTGAAATCAGCCTGAATCGCATTTCTAAATTATCTCAGATGTCAAGGGTCAGGAACATTGCAAGGAAAGCACATTAAACCCCAACTTTTCAATGGCAGAGGGAAATTAATACTTGACAAAGAATGGAATGTTGAATAAGCAGCCATTGAAAGCAGGCCATATATGGAAGAGAAAAGGTATTCAAAAAACTGGGATAGATGTACTTGGCTAAACCAATTAAGTAGAAAACCCAAACTTGATATTCAACTCGTTTTTTACAATTAAAGAGTTTGAACGTCAAGAAAACTATGAAGAAGCTTCATCAATGTGCATATTTTTTATTGGTCGACAGCAGGCGAAATGGAAATCGTTGTCACAAATAGCCTCAGCTGTATTTTGTAGCCCATCTTATTTGAATATAGAATAATTTTGGTTTATTTTTTAACAGTATTTTCCAATTTCTTGTATTTGTTTTAATTGTATTTTGTACCTTCTTCCCCTGTATTGTTAAACATGAAGGACAAGCTTTTGTTTCTGCTGCCCACTACTTCAATCTAAATAAAACCTGGTCTATTCTTTGTTTACATTTTACATTTAAGAATAATTTTTCATAGGCCATACTTATGTGGTGGCAGCCCTATATTTAAAGAAAGAAAGTAGAGGACCCGTCCTACTCCCATTCTTCGGGCTCCGTAAATAGAATCAATTAATGAGTTACAACAAGGTGGTTGAACTGTTGATGCAATGTTCCTGTGAAGTATGTTGGATATATTGCAGCTTCTTCTATTTGATAATATCCATGCATATATACTAATATCAGTACTATTGGAATAAATACAAAAAAACTTCCTCTTCAGCAAAGCTAAGGAAATTATGTTTGGGTTTGCGGTATTAAACAACTATGTCCATTGTTCTGTCATATACATCTTGCAGCCTAAGAACTTCCATAGTCTGCAATTTATGCTTTAATTACTTAAAGTCACACCAAATTTTGATTGCATTTAATTTAATTTAGATATTGATGTTTATGGAGAGCCGACGTTTGTTGATGTCATTGNAACTAAAAATTGACAATCGGAGAGTTCCGCGATATACAAATTGACAATCGAACTTGCGAACTATTTGAATTTGAAGGGCGTCATGTCCAAAAAAATTAGCATTATCGAAATAGTTTACTTTACGTACATTCTGCATACCCTGGTGGACAAAAAACACAAAAAAAATAGTAAGCATTTTTTGGATCGCGGGTTCTCAGGGTGGCGGGCTCTAAGATCGGTCTTTGTTGTTCTGTGTCCTACAAATAGCACCGAGAGTTCTGCAATATACAATATGACAATCAGACTTGTGGACTATTTGAATTTCAAGGGCTCGTGCAAAAAAACTGTCATTCTCGAATTACTTTTTTTTACGTACGTTTTACATATGCTCATCGACAAAAAAGAAAAATAGTAGTGACGTCTATTACATAGGGCTCCATCCCCACTACTATCAGCGCTTCCCAATACACATTAAATATGCTTTCAAAAGTCAGAACTGACCAGACAGGTTCAAAAAGATGGGCTTTAATAACTAGAAAGTTGGAGGACATCTCCCATTAAAATGAATAGACAGGCGAATATTATGGGATAAGGTCATTTCTTTTTGCCTACATTTTGAATTTGCACAAATAATTTATTTTTATTTTTTTTCTTGTGCAGTTTTAGTTTTCTTAAAAGCTTTAGCATAGTTCACGAACATGTGACCAACAGAGGCCTTGACATGATGTCCCTCTTTAATATTGTGCATTTCGAAATGATGGGCTTTAATAACTAGAAATCTCGAGGACATCTCCCATTAAAATTAATAGACAGGCGAATATTATGGGACTTGGTAATTTCTTTTTGCCTGCATTTTGAATTTGCGAAATACTTTTTATTTTATTTTTTTGCTTGTGCAGTTTTAGTTTTCTTAAAAGCTTCAGCATAGTTCACGAACGTCACCCACAGAGGCCTTGATGTCATGTGCCTCTTTAATATTGTGCATTTCGAAATGATGGGCTTTAATAACTGAAAAGATCGAGGACATCTCCCATTAAAATGAATAGACATGCGAATATTATGGGATATGGTAATTTCTTTTTGCCTGCATTTTGAATTTACGAAATACTTTTTATTTTATTTTTTTGCTTGTGCAGTTTTAGTTTTCTTAAAAGCTTCAGCATGGTTCATGAACGTGTCACCCACAGAGGCCTTGATGTCATGTCCCTCTTTAATATTGTGCATATCTTAGATGTCAGATTTGAGAATCTACTCGGATATGGGAATTTTAATACGTGTTGCTAATCACTATTGAGCGTACATATTCAAAAATATTGGCATTAATAAGTGAAAATATCGAGAACATCTGTCATTAAAACAAATCAACACAAAATCTAGGGAAGACCATCCAGCGTTGCTTTTAAATACTTATTGCCATTTCTCTCTATCATTAAAGAGTTGCACTTTAGGGTGCCTTCGTTCTAATGTTCTTGGTCATGGACATGTAAGACAACTTAGAGATATGATAGAGGTGCGGATGAAAGAAGAGAGACTGGTTTTATGTGACGTGACCTTTGAGTAAAAAAAAAAAATCCGTTATACAACAGAAACTCAAAGAGGACAAAAAAAAAAGAACAAGTATGTTCTGGTTGGTGTTCTTCCTGTGTTCGATGCTTTGGTTGGTTGAAAAGGTTGCCTGGAGATTTGTTGGTTGAACTTATTTGTTTTCTTGCTGCCAATTGTAATGGATTTTGAGGTCACGTGCAAAATAGTTCTTCGTTTAAGTAAATAGCTTCTTCCAACAACACAGATTTGGCAAGTGTATCGAATTGTAGAGATTACACAAGTATTTGTCTACCTCAAAGGCGGGTAACAGAAACTGTATGGGTGGATAAAACAACATATTATCACTACAAAAGTTTCTACTTCATAGTTTGATGACCTGCATATGGGTCTGGTAGCCGACTTGACAGAAAGCTATGTTCTTTGTCAAATTTTGTTCGGTTTCCTCTCAATGTAGTTGCAGACTCCACATATTTGGCGTCACCTCCGAACATTCCAGACCTTTATGTGGGACACCATACCTCCAACGCTATGAGAAAAGATATATTCTGATGCCATATGCAACATTTGATACACTTGCCAAACCTGTGCTTGTGCATTCTGCAGCATTTGATGCACTTGCCACACCTCTGCTACCCGAAGAAGTTATGTACCTCAACAGAGTTGCATTTTGCATCTGGGTTGGACGTTTCTTCCAATTTATTGTAATAAAGAAAAGAAGTTCCACATACAAATCCTCTGTCAGGCTTCTCAACCAACCAGATGATCAAATACAGGGAGAATACCAGTCACTACGTACTTGAATTTTTTTCCCCTACCTTAGTTTTTGTGACATAAAATGACTCCATCCACTTTGAAATCAGCCTGAATCGCATTTCTAAATTATCTCAGATGTCAAGGGTCAGGAACATTGCAAGGAAAGCACATTAAACCCCAACTTTTCAATGGCAGAGGGAAATTAATACTTGACAAAGAATGGAATGTTGAATAAGCAGCCATTGAAAGCAGGCCATATATGGAAGAGAAAAGGTATTCAAAAAACTGGGATAGATGTACTTGGCTAAACCAATTAAGTAGAAAACCCAAACTTGATATTCAACTCGTTTTTTACAATTAAAGAGTTTGAACGTCAAGAAAACTATGAAGAAGCTTCATCAATGTGCATATTTTTTATTGGTCGACAGCAGGCGAAATGGAAATCGTTGTCACAAATAGCCTCAGCTGTATTTTGTAGCCCATCTTATTTGAATATAGAATAATTTTGGTTTATTTTTTAACAGTATTTTCCAATTTCTTGTATTTGTTTTAATTGTATTTTGTACCTTCTTCCCCTGTATTGTTAAACATGAAGGACAAGCTTTTGTTTCTGCTGCCCACTACTTCAATCTAAATAAAACCTGGTCTATTCTTTGTTTACATTTTACATTTAAGAATAATTTTTCATAGGCCATACTTATGTGGTGGCAGCCCTATATTTAAAGAAAGAAAGTAGAGGACCCGTCCTACTCCCATTCTTCGGGCTCCGTAAATAGAATCAATTAATGAGTTACAACAAGGTGGTTGAACTGTTGATGCAATGTTCCTGTGAAGTATGTTGGATATATTGCAGCTTCTTCTATTTGATAATATCCATGCATATATACTAATATCAGTACTATTGGAATAAATACAAAAAAACTTCCTCTTCAGCAAAGCTAAGGAAATTATGTTTGGGTTTGCGGTATTAAACAACTATGTCCATTGTTCTGTCATATACATCTTGCAGCCTAAGAACTTCCATAGTCTGCAATTTATGCTTTAATTACTTAAAGTCACACCAAATTTTGATTGCATTTAATTTAATTTAGATATTGATGTTTATGGAGAGCCGACGTTTGTTGATGTCATTGSAACGAATAAAGGATGAATATATGATAAGGAGTTTATCTTGCTGAGACCAGAATGCAAATTCAAGTTTCTTGTTGCGCTATGTACATCTTGCAGTCAAAATTTTTGTGGTTTCAGTGAAATTTGAGAGTCGAAGAGCATCTTGCAAATTGGGAGATCATTTGCATTTGAAACAGAACCAATCCATTAATATATATTAGTATGAATACTATATATAAATATGAAAACTTTCTCCATTGATAGATACTAGTATGAAAAATATTGAAATAGATATCAAAACTTTCTCTTGGCCAATACTTAGATAGTTATCTGGGCACCAGGCCCCGGATTTGCGATACCCARCACCTATGTCCCATGTTTCGTCATATACATGTTGCAGCCAAAGAACTTCAGTGATCTGCACTTAATGCTTTTACTAGTGATAACCTAGCAAAGGTTCGAAAACATTGCCATTAATAAACAGAAGAAAAAAAAAGTCTTTTTCGACGCTCAGATACTTATCTCTTTCCCCCTTTTTCTTTTCTCGTCCATTATGGATTTCTAGTTTTATACTTAGTCGTCTTTCTATAATGGGCAGTTGCAGGGTTCGCGGGCTGACATATCTTCATCTCCATCTGTATCTTCACATGATGAATTTGACCGACCATTGTACCTTTCCATACCTAGGCAATTTTATGGTCACGGTTTTTGGATCGGCGCATATGAACTGGCCTTTTCTTCTTCCCACTCGTTATCACTTTCTGGATATATACTTACTACCCTTTCTATGGTTCCAGTTCCAGAGTTGGTGGGCTGACATGTATTCATCTCCATCTATATCCTCGCACGACAGATCCGACCGACCGTTGTTCCTTTCCATACTAAGCCAATTTTATGCCCGTCGTTGTGGGGCCGGCGCTTGTGAACCCAGTTGCTTATCGTTCCGCTATATACATCTTGCACTCAAAATATTTGTGATCTACAATTCCACCGTGGGTTCCTCGTATACATTGACTTCGTTCAAAGTATCTATTTTTTCTTTCCATCCCTATCAACTTCGCTTCCTTCCTGATATACATTAACAATACTCTTACTAGTGACAAGTGGATACAGTGGTACGAAAGATACTTCCACGATCTGCAATTCATGCTTTAACATCTCCATCTATATCCTCGCATGACGGATCCGACCAACCATTGTTCCTTTCCATACTTAGCCAATTTTATGCTCGTTGTTGTGGGGTTGACGCTTGCGAACCTAGCTGCTTATTGTTCCGCTATATACATCTTGCACTCAAAACATATGTGATCTACAATTCCACCATGGGTTCCTCATATACATTAAGTTTGTTCAAAGTATTTGTTGTTGCTTTCCATCCCCAGCAACTTCATGTCCTTCCTAATATACATCAACAATGCTCTTAGTAGTGACAAGTGGACACAATGGTACGAAAGATACTTCTGTGATCTGCAATTTATGTCTTACCTGGTCAGAACTCAAAAGGGTTTCGCAAGCATTTGCATTAATAATCAAACACTATATGTTCTTCTGCGATATACTTATTTATTTTTACCTTCTCTTCTTCCTGTGTATTATCTACAATTCTACTACGAACACCTCCGTCTTTTTTCCCTTATTTTCTTCCCGTGTATTATGGGACTATAAAATATGGACATGATGTTTTATAGAGCATGTACAAATTCCACTTTCCATACCTAGCAACATTTTGGATCGCGGGTTCTCGGGTGGGCGGGCTCAAATTTGGGCCTTTATTGTTCTGTGGCCTGCAAATAGCACCCAGAGTTCTGCGATATACAAATTGACAAGCGAACTTGCGGACTGGCTGACTGAAGATTGCACTTCTATTGTTCCATGTCCTCCAAACAGCACTCCCAGTTCCACGATATAGAAATTGACACATGGAATGCAGAACTGGCGGGGTGGAGATTGCCATTGTTTACAGATGCTAATCCCTGTGAAGTATCTAATAGTATCTAAAAAATTATTTTGAATACTAAATTAGCTCTTAGTAGTGACAACTGGACACAGAGGTACGAAATAGTTGGGATTTCACTCTCTGCAATATACAAATTGACTATTGGACATCGTTTGCTCTTCCATGTTACAGATTATGCATTCAAATGTTCGCAGCAATACAATTAGAAGGTTCGGGCCTCGCATCCTCTGCAGACACCTTCTCAGCCTATTTTGGATCCTCCTGTTGTTGGGTTCATGAAATATGCAGCTCCAACGTTGGCGGGTTGATATATCTTTATATCCATCTATATAATCAGACAATGATACCGACTAACCGCTATTTCTTACGATACTTGGCCAATTTTATGTCCACGGTTGTCAATTTGGGACCAATTTCATCTCCATCTATATCCTCGCATGGTGAATTGGACTGCCAGTTGTTGTTTTTCATACTTAGTAAATTGTATACCCGCGATTGTTGAGTTGGCGCAATTGAACTCTGTTCCTTTTTGTTTCGTTATATACATCTTCCACTCTAAATTTTCGTGATCTACATTTCCACCGCTAACTACTTGATCCTTTTTCCCTTTTTTTCTTCCCATGTATTATGGGACTATAAAGTATGGACATGATATCTTATAGAGCATGTATGAATTCTACATTCCATACCTAGCGACTTTTTTATCGCGGGTGTTCGCGTGGGCGGGCTCCAAATTGGGCCTCCATTGTTGTGTGTGTTACAAATAGCACCCACAAGTCCGCGATATACAAATTGACAAGTGGACCTGCGGACTGGTGTTGATGGGCGAAATCGACCGTCCATCAACTAAGAGAGTGGAACCGGTCCGGGGTTGTCTAATAACCCAAGCCGTTTGGGATGAACCACCCTGACGGGTTTAGCGGCTCCGTTAGCTGATCTAAGGTCTTAAGAAAACAAAAGAAAACTAATATAAACTAACTAATCTAACTAAAAATAAATAAATAAAACTAAACTAATCAACAATTAACAAAACTAATTAATAAACTAATCTGATTAAAACAAACTACTAAATGAACTAAACTAAAACTAATTATTAAAACAAGCTAAACTAACTACCAATTCGATATATACAATCTACTAATTACTACTATACTAACTCTAACCAATTAACTATCTAACTACTAACTGCAATATAACTTATTCACAAAATGTACAATA
>JZKD02S2236224.1:11863-42052 GCA_000966675.3 Picea glauca
CAGAGAAGTCAAAAGTAAGTTCGAGCCTGAAGAAATTGTTCAGATTGAGAAAAATCCAGAGAAGGTGCGGTTTGAACCGAGGAACAAAGAAGAAGATTCAGATGAGTCGACTAAATTAGAAGAAGAGGTGGAATAACCAACATCGATTGTAAGGAGGTTAGAAAGAGTAAGAAAACTAGTCAAAAGGTATAGTCCACCCAAATTTTGTTCCTTTTGTGTTAACTTCCCATGATGAAGAGCCCAAGTCAGTTAGGGAGGCAGTTGAATCGACAGAGGGAAAAATATGGAAGGATGCCATGGTCGAACAGTTGGAATACTTGCACACGAATGAGACATGGGACTTATTTAAGTTATCTATTGGAAGAAATCCTATTGGTAGAAAATGGGTATTCAAGAAGAAGATGAATGCAACAGGTCAAGTCAAGAATTTCAAAGCTCGACTAGTAATGAAAGGATATTCCCAAGTCGAAGGAGTTGACTTCACTGAGATGTTTTCCCATATTGAAAAATAAACTTCCATTAGAGTGCTAATGTCTCTGGCTACAACATTTGATCTGGAAATAGAACAGATGGATGTGAGGACAACGTTCCTACACAGGGACCTATAAGAGGAAATATACATGAAACAACCTGAAGGATTTGTATTAAAGGGAAATAAATATTTGGTGTGCAAACTAAAAATATTCCTTTATGGTCTAAAGCAATCACCAAGGATGTGGCACCAAAAATTTGACACATACATCCTTAGTTTTGGATTTGTGAGAAGCAAAGTTGATCACTGCATATATTTGAAAGAAGAAAGTGGGTGTTTCATATATGTAGCATTGTATGTCGATGACATGTTGCGGATTGGAAACAACATGGCCACAATAAAGGAGTTAAAGAAGCAACTATCCTCCAAGTTCGAAATAAAGGATCTCGGTGCAACAAACCTCATTATGGGAATGGAGATTAAGAGAGATCGAGCTACTAGAAATATCTGGTTGAACCAAATGAAGTATATTGAAACAATATTGAAACGTTTCAACATGCACAATTTCAAACCTATTAAGGTGCCAATTCCTATGGGAGGAAGGATAAATGCTGAATAGTGTCCAAGGACACAAGAGGAAATAGAGGACACGACACATGTTCCTTATGCAAGTATTGTTGGTAGTCTAATGTATGCAATGGTATGCACTCGACTAGCCATTTCCCATGCAGTGGGAGTGTTGAGTCAATACATGTCGACACCTGGGAAGGAGCACTAGATAGATGTCAATAGATTATTCAGGTATTTGTGTGGCACAAAAGATTATGCTATATTCTACCAAGGAAAACCTGAAGGTGGCAATGAAATAAATGTACATGGATTTTTTGACGCTGATTGGGCTGGAGATCTGGATCGACGGAGGTCAACCAGTGGATATGAGTTCAAAATCTTTGGTGGAGAAATCAAATAGATGAGTAAGCGATAGGGAGTCATAGCCTTGTCAAAAACAAAAGTTGAATACATGACAACCACTCATGGAAGCAAACAAGTAGTATGAATTCAAAGGATGTGTTCATAAATCGAGTTTGAGTAGAGAGATATGAAGATAAGTTGCGACAGTCAAAGCACAATATTTCTAGAAAATAACCCAACCTATCATTCTAAGACTAAGCTCATTGATGTAAAATACCATTTCATGAGAGACATGGTGGAAAGAAACAAGATTCCACTGGAGAAAGTTGACACGTTGGAAAACATAACATACTCTTTGACCAAGTTTGTGAGTGTTGTGAAGTTTTCTTGGTGTAGAGAGGCAATGGGAATTTTTGGCACAGGGAAAGAACCAGGGTTCAATGCTACAACAATGCACCAACAAAACCCTAACTACCATCCCTTTCGGAAAAACCTACGAAGCAGATTAATTCTTACCCAAGGTAGAGGCAGGGGTGGTTGCATGACTCAAGTGTCTGCAACCTTAGCCAGGACAGAGATCTGTGATTATAATACTTAACAGAGCACTTAGCATCAACATTTCATCAATATTCAACCAATAACTACTACGCAGATAGAACAAAGCATCGCATCATTCACTCAAATCTGATGTATTTAAGCACTTTATCATCAACATGCATGTTATATCTAGCAGATCAAGCACTAAGCACCTTTATATAGATCAGATCTAACATTCTTACACATCATTAGCACAAAGCATAAGCAAATTTATCTATCTCTATCAAATCACTTAGCAAGAGAAGTTATAAACACATCAAGACAAGAACAAAGCAGAACAACATAGTGTTTATGTGGTTCACCCCCACACTGGGGCTACGTCCACCAAACCTTCTTCTTTATTATCTTCAATCAATCGGTTACAAGCACAGAGCCTCAAAACCCTACTTCGACTAGGATAGGAGATCTGTGCACCTCACTAGATCCTCCTTCCTTGCATTATAGCACAAAACACTTCACAACCTATTACAATACCTTGCACCTAGCTCTGCAAGTCTCTCCCAAGTCTCTCCCAGTATGCACAGAATATCTACAAACCATACTTGCACTTAGCACTTAGCTTATTAGCCTCACATCACATAGATACCTTTATCCTTCTCTTACATAGCCTAGACATCTATTTATACATTACAAAATAGACCTAAACATGGATAAACCCATGGGCCAACATCCCATGCCCATTACATAATCCCAAAAACCCAAAAAGGACCCAAAAAAGGGGTTGAGATCTGTGATCTCCGCTTCGTCTTGCGCTCCTCCTTCTACAGGCTGTCTAAGTCTGAAAATAGGTCAAACTTGAACAGATCTCTCAAAACTTGGTCAAGGGCCAACATGCCTCCAACACTCATTTGTGACTCGTCCCGAGTCACTTTGATGTAGGAAGTTCTAATTCGAACGCTTCGAGCTTGGCTCAAACTGCTTCGATTTGCTGCTATGCTACAAGATATTGTTCAACAAAATCTTGAATGACTACATCATTCACAGGTCCTTCCAGGTGTTGTTCTGCTGCAATGCTAACCTGCTCCAGTTCTACTCCCTGGCTCTCGACCTCTAGGAACAATTAGTAAGCCTTGTATTGGATAGGTCAGAGTCTTTGAGTTACTTCCATAACTCTACTTTGGATAGCGTGGATCTTCTGCTGGGAGGTTCGCTGCTCTTGAGATCTCTTCATTCTCTCCACAGTTGTCAGGGCTTTCAGCTGCATCTGTAGTGTTTCTGCGTGCTGCTTCACTTCCTGGAGTTGCGACTCCAGTGCCTGCAACTCTAGGTTCTCGATGAGTTTCTCATATGTATGGGCACTGCGATCGGTGTATTTATTACATTCTAAGGTAATGGCCTTTAGACTTTCAACTATGCTCCTGGAAGTTGCTTCTCTTTGGTCCTTTACCTCCTGTGGGGTCTCAGGCACAATGCGTAGTTCTAGGTCTGCGATGTGTTGCTGCAGCTGCTGGATCACTTCTTCAAGTTGCGCTACTTGCTTTGTGACTTCATCCTCTGCCTTTACTTCTACGACAGTCACAGAGCCCAATGCTCTATTGACTGCTTTCTTCACTTTGAGTTGCTTGACAAGCAATTGTTCCTTACCTTGCTGCAACTGTGCATTTTCTTCATCGAACTTCGCTTGGAGAGTACTCTTTTCCTGTTCGACAGCTTGACGTTGTTCTACAAGTACTCCCCATACTTGTACCAAAGCTTGGGTGGCTTGTGCTATTTCCTCTTGTGATCGTCGAAGGTGAGCTTCGACTGCATCAACGAGATGATGGAGTTGGTCTGGCTCATCTCCTGATTCCCATGTTCCCAGTGGCAGAGGTGCAGTGGAGACTACATGACTGGACTGTAGTGCCTGCTGCACCCCTTGGAGTTTGACCTCAATTCTATTGTACATCTCCTCTTGCTTAGCTTCTTGCTTCTCTACTATCTCCAATGAAGCATCATTCAGGGTTTCTATGATGAAATTGAAATCATCATAGGTGAGGATGATTTGCATCTTAGTTATAGGGGCTTTTGATCTCTTCCGAGAGGAAGGTTTCGAGGGGGAAACCTTCCTTTTCTTCAAGGGGTCCTCCTCATATCTGGGTGGTGTTACTTCACCTTTCCCTTGTTTAGCTTCTGTGCCATCTATCTCTTCTCCATCACCTCCTTTCTCTGGTGACATGGAAACAGTCTTCACCGAGGCACTGCTTAAATCTTGTACTTCGTCAGTCTTCTTTGTTTTGCCAGCTTCAGGTGTATCCTTCACAACTTCTGGGCTGTCGATGTCAGATATCTCCGTTGGGTCTGCTGGAATAAGGAGGTCAGCGAACCATTCCTTAGTAATCTCCTCTAAGTCCTCCTCCATCAGGTTATAGTGGGATTGAAGTTGTTGCTTGTGCTCGTCGTCTCGCGTTGTGATATAAATGAAATGCCGATCATCGCTTAACTTCATCAAAGGCCTAAATCGATGTATAGTGTTCGACGTCATGCAAGGCTCGGACTGTATGGAACACGACATTTGATTTCCGTTTCTTATTCATGTCACTTGAGTACCACAATGTACTAAACTTCGTGGCCAATGGTTCGAAAGGCTCGATGTCCGGGAAGGTCACACCTTCCGGCATCTCCCAGGCAATGAAAGAGATCAGGATCAAGAGCCAGCTGAAATGGAATTCATATCCTTGATCTTGCGCTTCTCTGCAGTCAAGTTCCAATTGGCTCACTAGGTTCTTCACCCAATTCATTTGTAGGCCCTCTGCGCACTTCCCTGTGAGGTCGACTACAAAACCAATCACTTGGGTGGGTCGGTTATTGCATACTAACTTCCTTGCAATCAACTGACAGGTGAGGCACACTGCGCCATTCTGAATAGAGTCTACCTTGTAGCATCGCGTTCCCTTCTCGACATCGCCGTAGGTGTCCTTGATCCTTTGTGCGAGAGCACGGTCCATGGCTTTTCCAAGATAGAAATCCTGTGGGTCGGGTCCTTGCATACTCAAACCCGTGATTCAATTGATCAAGGCCAGATAAAATGTTATACAATGATTTAGCCACAAATATCCTCCATGGTAACAAGACAACAACAACTTGACACATGCATTCACCTCTTGGTTTCTTCCAAAGTGGGGAATTTTCATGACGTTGAGTAAGGTGGACTGCGTGAGGTTATGGGTCCATGCTTGGGGAATTACCTTTAAGTTTTTCCCTTTTTTTCTAGTCAGATACTTTTGTGGGGATAACATGTTGTAGACTTTGTGATCTCCGAGGTTGAAGTCCCTAAACTTCAACGCTGTGATCTTATCTTGGTCTGCTCGCACTAGGCGTATCCCCTTCGGGAGGTACGCAGTGACCAAGGTGTACTTGAAATATATAGGTACGCTGTCGTGGTTTACAACACCACTTAAAGGTGGTATATAGGTGGGTAAGATAGTTAGGATCAATTTAGCATTCACTAAGTCATCCTTGTGCTTTGTTCAATTCTCATCGGACGACCGAGATGGTCCTACTCTACGAGCAATGGATGGAGAAGCTGGTAGTCCTCTTGTGGATGATGCTTGTATACCTATAGACATTGACATGAATCTTTCAGTCATGAGGTCGATCAAAAATTCCTCAACAACTTTTTCTGTAGCACTCAACTCATTCGACATACACACTCGGGGTTAACAATCTCAGGTTCGGGGGGTAACTTAGACACAGTAACAAGATAGAGAGAAGAAGCACGATGATCACTATATAAAGTCAACTTAGTTTGCGGGCTCAAATTCTCAATTGGCAAATGCCTTCTCGGTGTGTGGCACGGTGGGATAAATAGGTAGCTTGGCAATGGGTCGCTTGCAACGGGTATGAAGCCTTCATTAAATCGGTTCTGTCCATTATGGTATGGTCCCACCGGTCGGATGGCAAGCTGGCTGGCCATAAATGGCTTTCTATCCGTAGAGAGCATTGATCTAATGGTTATAATGTCCCCAACGACTATATTGCTTCGTCATGGCGAAGTGCTAGGTGTCGCTATTCTGTTATCTTGACGAAGCTCCAATTTTGCAATTTTTCCTTTTGCGAGGTTCCCTTTGGAGCCTCTCCAAATTATTGATCTTGGCTCTCTTCTTACTTAACTTTCTAGCCTTCTTTCCAGTGAGCTTCGTCTCGGTATTCCTTTTTCCATTATGATTTTTTTCTTCTTTTGACCTAGTCACTTCGCACTGTTGAGATTCTTCCCTAGGGTGCCCGGATAATAATTATTCTTTGTCTAGGATAGGTACTTCAATATTCTATGGGTCCTCTAGTGTTCTTGCAACTTCGACATCCAGGTATCTAGTTTTAAATAGCTTCGATCTATTGTGCTGTTCTTCGATTAAGTGTGAGATCCTTCTAGTCATGAAATATTTTAATTCTTGATTCTTTTGCTCCAAAACTTCTTCTTCTTCCTTTCGTTTGGCTCGATCTCTGTCAATCCAACGTTTGCCTAATAACATTGTAAATGGGGCACTGTTCTTGATAAATTTAATAATCTCAAAATCTTCTTCTGTAGAAGTTCCATTAGCATTCATAGGTATTCGAGTGAGATTTCCACATAGGTTTATCAACTTTCCTCTGAATAACCCTATTCCTCCTAATGGAGGAATCATAGCAGGATTTCCTAAAAGTTCCCAAGTTCTTTCTGTCATAATATTCACCTGTGTTTCCTCATCTAGAACACAGTCAATGTCGAAGTCTCCTATTCTTGCTTCAAGACATTCTTTTTCTTTGAAAATCTCTGATAAGTTGACATGTCGGTGATCATTAAGGGTTTCTCTTATCTGTAACAATATTTTCTCTGATTCTTCCTTGGATTCTGTCATAATCTTGGTTTCTAGATCTGCCTTAGGGTTTTCTTGGTTTAGATTCATTCTTTCAACCTTAGCAATCATTCTAGGGCAATCCAAAACTTCATGGTCCATAGCTTTACAACAAAGACAACTAGGCCTTCTTCCAGGGCATTCCTTAGCAAGATGTCCTGGTTTTCTACAATTGTAACAAAGAGTGAATCCTCTCTTTCTCTTAAATGATCCCCAACCTTTCCTGTACTATGTACTAGGATCATGGTAGCTAACCTGCAAAAAATTCTTTCTAGGATCCTGCATATACTTATTAGTCCAAACATTCTTTCTATGCATAGGTATAACATATTTTTCACTATTCATATCAAATCTTCTTTCATCTATTAATACCCTAGTTTTCAAGCTAGGATAGAATCTATCAAACATACCTAGATTCATACTTTTGAAACAAAAATTTCCACTAATCTTACTTCTACAAAGCACAAAGCCTTCAGATCTATAAAGTTTCACTATTCTTACCTGTATCAGAGCACAAATCTTACATATCTTACCTCTTTTCTTTAGATCTGACCTCTTTTCTTGTTACATATCTCCTTAGGTGAAGTAGAATGCTGCGTACTAGGACAACAGATCTACGCACAAAGATTTCACAATATTAGGTTGAATCTTTTCACAAAGCTTCTTCTTTCTCAGTTCCCAGCAATCACACTTTCAGGTCCGATACTACGCACTTAAACAATAGATCTATGCACATAACTTCTCTTTTCTTTACTTCAGTTCCCAGCAATCATAGTTTTAGGTCTCGACAATAGAACCATTTGTTGGCACAGGGGCAGACCCAGGGTTCAACTCTACAACAACGCACCAACAAAAACCTAACTACTGGCCCTTTCGACAACACCTGTGAAGTAGATGAAGTCTCACCTGAGGTAGAGGCAGGGGTGGTTGTAGGACTCAAGTGTCTGCAACCTTAGCTAGGACACATATATGTGATTACAATACTTAACATAGCACTTAGCATCAATAGTTCATCAATATTCAACCAATAAATACTACGCAGATAGAACAAAGCATCACATCATTCACTCAGATCTGATGTATTTAAGAACTTTATTGTCAACAGGCAGGTTATATATAGCAGATCAAGCACTAAGCACCTTCATATATATTAGATCTAACATTCTTACACATCACTAGCACAAAGCATAAGCAAAATTATCTATCTCTATCAAATCACTTAGCAAGAGAAGTTATAAACACATCAAGACAAGAACAAAGCATAACAACACAATGTTTATGTGGTTCACCCCCACCCTGGGGCTATGCCCACCAACTCTTCTTCTTTATTATCTTAAATCAATCGGTTATAAGCACAGAGCCTCAAAACCCTACTTCACCTAGGACATGAGATCTACACACCTCGCTAGATCCTCCTTCCTTGCATTATAGCACAAAGCACTTTACAACCTATTACAATACCTCTCTCCTAAATCTACAAGTCTCTCCCAGTATGCACAGAGCATCTATAAACCATACTTGCACTTAGCACTTAGATTATCAGCCTCACATCACATAGATCCCTTTCTCCTTCTCTTACATAGMCTAGACATCTATTTATACATTACAAAATAGGCCTAAACATGGGTAAACCCATGGGCCAACATCCCATGCCCGTTACATAATCCCAAAAACCCAGAAAGGACCCAAAAAAKGAGTTGAGATCCGTGATCTTCGCTTCGTCTTGATCTCCTCCTTCTAYAGGTTGTTGAAGTCCGAAATAGGTCAAACTTGACCAGATCCCTCAAAACTTGGTCAAGGGCCAACAAGAATTGTTTCCTTGGGTATGTGAATGAGAGAGTTCAGAGGTATCTCTATTTCAACAAAGAAAACAACAAGTGGGAGAATGTTGGGTTGTTATATTATTTGTAGTGAAATTCAAGTCGAGGTGGATCAACAAGAAGTCGACGGTCGAGGTGGTTTGACTGAGTAAAGTCAAAGTCGAAGGTAGAGGTGGTTCAACCGAGTAAAGTCAAAGTCGAAGGTCGATGTGGTTTGACGTGGTAAAGACATCGACATCAAGTCAAAGAGGTCAACCAACAAGAGGTCGATAGGCGGGTGTGTGGCAACCGAATGAAGGCCGAATGAAGGGCGATTAGTAATCCGACTTGGAAGCCATCTATAAAAGAATCCTGAGATTCATAGGATTTGTAGCCAATTATCTACATGTATTTCTAGCTGTTTTTGGGCACAGTTTCTTTATGGTTTTTCCTACTGTAAATTCTATAAAGAAGGCATGTTGTAATGCTGTAAAAGCTAATCAATAATCTTTAGATGAAATCAAAGAGGTTTCTCATCATGTAGATGTAATCTAAATTGGCCATAGGGTTGTTCTTGTGTAACCAAGAGGGTATGATGTCAATTGTGTCTTAGGTTTTGACCAAGGTTAGACATGTAACCTTTTATTCTGAATGAATAAGACAACAAGAGAGAATATCACTCAAGGAATGTTGGTTTTCCTAGTTTGGGTTTCCAAGGTAAAATATCTATGTACTATGTGTTTGCTTTGTCTTTTACTTTCTTGATTAAATGTTTCTTCCTCTCTTTTTCTAGGTTTAGCGTGGAAGTGTTCCTCATTTCCTAACATGTAGGAGATATATGTTACCCCCCCATCCTATGGGTAACTAAGGGATGATGTATTGAGGATTGTAGGTTGCATACATGGAGTACCGCGAGATGGATGGATAACACAACCCACAGATCCCCTCTTCTTCACCATGCTTCACCATCATCATCAACAATAGAGCAACGTCCACCACAATGACTTGATCCACAAAGGGAGAAATGTATTTCTTAATGAGGTAACTAGTCAGGTTTCATGGTGAATATCATTTTAATACTCGAGGCATTTGTATAAGTTTCAAAGGTTTCTTTCTTATTATGAAATATTTTCTTGGAAGTAATGCTTTTTACCATTTTTCACCTTGGTGGTTATCCTGGGGTTTCTAGTAAGTTTTCCACCCCCTGGGAAATGGGTGCTACTCGGGGTCCTTGATGGGTCATTGTGTCACTCCTGACCAACTTTCATCACTTTTAATCTTCATTCCACTTTGTATCCTCATATTTTGGGTTTTAAGGTTACATGTACCCCAAAAAGGGCCTGTACCTCATTCTATTATGGGAAGAAGGGACCAAAGGCCCAGAGGTTGTTGCAGCTACTGTGAATAAATAAATGAAAAGAAAAAGTAGCCACAATCAAAATACAGTGGCAGGGATACAAGGGACACAAAATCCATAGTCCAAAAACTTGAGCTCTACTTTTCTAGGTGCTCGCCCTAAGTCCCAAGTTTGAATGGATGCCTCACCTATTTGAAAAGAACTTCTAAGTATCCCACTTGAAAGGAAATTCATTTAATGCATAAAATCAATAAACATTTTAAAGGGGAGTTTCAAAATATCTAAAGAAAATAAAGAAAAAGACAATTATAGGGCTCAGAAAAAGGTTGCGCCCTAAATGAAAGGTAACTCAAGGATGCAACACACCCTCCACAAAGGTACCCATGGAAGTGAGACCATATGAGACCCTTGCAGGTCAATGATCCCATGCCCAAAATTTTCTACCTTATCCACCTCACATTCATCACATGACCTAGATAGGGTTCACTCAAGAAACACTCCTCTACTTGGGGAATTGGTTTACCCAATATGACCTTTTGATAACCCTCCCATATCTTAATTTGGTAAGTTACATAAAGTATTTGAGCATGTGTTTAATTTGAAAGGGGGGATTTGATGTACTTGTTTGGGTGGCTCTTGTATTAAGATTGATTTACTTGGCATGTTTCATATGACTTGTGGACCCATGGAGGGCGTACCTTTTTTTCCTTTGCATGATCTTGCTTGGTGACATCTTTCATGGAGGTACTAAGGCACTTTGGTTCTCCATGGGGGCAAGAAATCCCACAGGATGGATGTTGCACCCCATATGTTGGAGGGAATTGATGATGATTGTTACACACCTGATGATGTATTTCGCCCATGAAATAGGCCTTGGATGATGAGACTAGCATGACGTCACCCTCCCAAGCTAGAACGTTTCACTCTTGGAGCATGGCATCGAGAAAGTCAGCGTTGACTGGTTGTCAGGTTTCAGGGATTCGAGAGGCCTACGCCTGACCATTGGATTCACGAAGTCGCGAGTTTCGATCCTCCGATTTGTAAAGAGGGGATCTCACGAAGACTGCTGTGGGTGCAGATTCCCGATAGGGAATTAGAAGAGCCTTAGAGTTCTTCAGGCCATGGAAGAAGAGAAGATCCTGTGGGTGGGCGTGCTTACGAGCGCGACGTGCGTTAGTTGGTATCAGAGCACAAAAAGATTCTTTTCTTTTTGTAGCAGAGAAGAAGAGAATTCGCCATGCCGCCCAGGAGAAGGGACATGCAGTCACCTGATCCAGAGGATAGAGAAATGCCAAGAAGAAGAGGTTGGCAGATGACAGATATAGTCATGGAGAGAGAGATGCGCGATCTACGAGCTAGACTCGAAGACATGGAGACAGTGAAAAGACGCACAGCTAGTGCAGGGGATCTTAGTGATTCCGAAAGTGAAGTTGAGGCTGAACGTGAAGAGGAAGTTGCAGCCAAAGATGCATCAAATGAGTGTTTGATCAGAGCTATTGCAAGGATGGGCACAAGAGAAAAGATGGACATTCCAGTTTATGAGGAAAACTTGGATGCAGAAGAGCTTCTAGACTGGATTAGAGCTCTGGACATGTACTTCGACTATGAAGACGTCGAAGAAGACAAGAAAGTCAAGCATGCTGTCACAAGATTGAAAGGACATGCAACATTGTGGTGGGATAAACTACAAGCTGACAGATGCTGCAAGGGCAAGCAGAAGATCAAGAGATGGGATCGAATGATCGCAAAGATGAAGGCGAAATTTATCCCGAAAGATTATCAAATTACTCTGTTAAGGAGAATGAAAAACCTGAGACAGAAGCTGATGACAGTGAAAGAATACACTGAGGAATTCTACAAGCTGAACATCAGGGCAGGTCATTGGGAGAGAGATGATGAGAAAGTTGCCAGGTATATGAATGGCTTGAGATATGATATCTAGGATGAGATGAGCATGGTAACCATTCGAATGGTGGAAGATGCTTATCAGATGGCTCTGAAAGTTGAAGAGAAGCTGAGTCGAAAGCAGAGTCAGAGGGGCCGAGGCAGAAGTCAGCCCAGAGGCAAATCAGTTTCCCAGGACAAATATCAGAAGCCCAAAGAGGAATGGAAGAAACCTCAGACTTGAACTGAGAGAGGTGAAACCTCACAGCGAGGGCAACATACTGAGMAGAGAGGAGATTATGCTGACAACAACACTTTTCCTCGTACTAGAGGTAGAKGAAGAGGAAGAGGTGGAGTAATTACATGCTTCACATGTGGGAAGAATGGGCACAAGTCTTATGAGTGTCCAGAGAAAAAGAAGGAGGAAGGGGGAGAAGCTCACATCGCTGAAGCACAGAGGTGGGATGTTGAGGCAGAAGACGCTGAAGGCAGAAGATCATTGTGAAAAGTCCTTTTGACACCAGAGAAGGAGGTGGAAAGTTTAGTCCAAAGGACCAAACTTTTCAGGACTGCTTGCAAGACCAAGGACAGGGTATGCAAGGTCATCGTAGATAGTGGTAGCATGGATAATCTCGTTTCTACAGAGATGGTAGAGAAGCTGGAGCTGGAGACAATTGATCATCCAAGCCCATACAGAGTTTCGTGGCTACAGAAAGGACACCAGGTAACTGTCACTAAACAATGCTTGGTTGAATTTAAGATAGGAGGATATAATGATAAGATCTTGTGTGATGTCAATCCTATGGATGATTGACAACTATTGAAGGGTAGACCATGGCAATATGAGAGAAATGTGATTCATGATGGGAGAATGAACACATACACCCAAGAGAAGAATGGGAGGACACACATGTTGATTCCAATCAAGGATAAGGAGGTGAAGCTGGAAGTAAGAAACATAGTACTTCTCATGAGTGGGAAGGAACTTCTTACATAGGTTAAGAAGAAGGAGGATCCACAGTTCATTGTGGTCAGGAAACCTAGGATTGTGTTGACTAGCACAAGGGTAGATGATTTACCCGAGGAAGTTCAGGAACTGCTGGGAGAGTTCACTGATATAGTCGTGGATGAATTACCTCGTTCGTTGCCACTGATAAGAAGTGTGAGTCATCATATTGATCTCATACCAGGAGCTAGTTTGCCAAATAAAGCCGCGTACAGATTGACGCCACAAGAAAATGAAGAAGTTAAAAGACAAGTCCAGGAGTTATTGGACAAAGGTTTGGTTAGGGAAAGCTTGAGTCCATGTGCTGTTCCAATAGTACTCAGTCCGAAGAAAGACAGAGTCTGGAGGATGTGTACTGACTCGAGGGCGATTAATAAGATAACCATCAGATACATATTTCCATTTCCGAGGATGGATGATTTGATGGATTGCTTAAGTGGAGCAAAGTATTTTACAAAGATTGATTTGAAAAGCGGTTATCACCAGATCCGCATGAGAGAAGGTGACGAATGGAAGACCGCATTCAAGACTAACGAGGGGTTGTATGAATGGCTTGTTATGCCGTTTGGCTTAACAAATGCACCAAGTACCTTTATGAGGTTGATGAACGAAGTCCTGAGGGATTTCATCGGGAAATATGTCATTGTGTATTTGGATGACATACTGGTTTACAGTAAAACAGTGGCAGAGCATCTGAAGCATTTGGCTACAATGATGCAGAGATTACAGCAGGAGAAGCTGTTGATAAATATGAAGAAGTCCTCATTCATGAAGACAGAGCTCATTTATTTGGGGTTTGTTATTTCAGAAAATGAATTGAGGATGGATCCAGATAAGGTGGAAGTGATCAAGAATTGGCCATCACCGAAGAATGTATTTGAGGTGAGAAGTTTTCATGGATTAGCTAGTTTCTACCGAAAATTCATCAGGAATTTTAGTGGGTTAGCGCAGCGATGATGGACACAGTGAAGAAGAGACATAAGTCTTTTCACTGGACAAAAGAAGCTGAAAAGAGTTTTAATGTATTGAAGAGGAAGATTACGGAACAACCAATTTTGGTGTTGCCGGATTTCCAGAAGACATTTAAGGTGAAATGCTATTCAAGTGGATTTACAATAGGGGCAGTCTGGAGTCAGGAAGACATGCCAATAGCATACTTCAGCGAGAAGTTGAATGAAGCGAAATTGAAGTACTCCACTTACGATAAGGAGTTCTATGCTATCATTCAGGCACTGAAGAAATGGAGGCATTACTTAATCCCGAAAGAGTTTGTCTTGTACAGTGACAATCATGCACTGCAGTTTGTGACTCAACAGGGGAAGTTGAATCAGAAACATGTCAAATGGGTTGAGTATAAGCAGAATTTAACTTTTGTGATTAAACATATTTCTGGTACTGCTAACAAAGTGGCTGATGCTTTGAGCAAGAAGTGTTTACTGTTGCAGGAGTTCAAGGTAAAAACTTTAGGATTTGATGATCTCAGGGACATGTACGTTGATGATCCAGATTTTAAGGAAGCATATGAAGCATCTGAGAATCCAATTCTCAGAGACCGAAGCCAGTGGGTAGAGTACCTGATCCAGGAAGGATTGTTGTTCAGGGGCAATCAACTGTGTATTCCGAAATGCTCCATGAGGGAGAATCTGCTGAAGGAGAAACAAAGTGGAGGATTGGCAGGGCACTTTGGTCATGACAAGACATTCGCAAAGTTGAATGAGTCATATTTTTGGTCGGGGATGCGAGCGGATGTCAAGCGATTCATAGACAGATGCAGAATTTGCCAGCATTTGAAGGGAAGGAAGCAGAATGCGGGATTTTATCAACCATTTCCCATACCAGGGAAGTCGTGGGATGCAATTAGCATGGATTTTGTATTGGGATTGCCAAGAACACAAAGAGGTTGTGATTCAATCTTTGTGGTGGATAGATTTTCCAAAATGGCACACTTCATTCCATGTCAGAAAACCAATGACGCAACTCACATTGCGAACCTGTTTTTCAAAGAGTTCATTCGACTTCATGGGTTGCCGAAAAGTATAGTTTAGGATCGAGATACAAAGTTCATAGGGAATTTTTGGAGGACCTTATGGAAGAAGTTGGGAACTAACTTGGCATTTAGTTCAGCTTATCATCCTCAGACGGATGGGTAGACAGAAGTGGTAAACATAAGTCTGGGAGACTTGCTGAGAAGCTTGGTGACAGAGCACCATAGCTAGTGGGACAACATATTACCACAGGCAAAGTTCACTTATAATGATTCGGTTAACAGGAGCACAAGACAGAGTCCATTTCAGGTTGTTTATGGCACGCAGTCGAGAGGAATTTCTGAGTTAAGGGATTCAGAACAGACTACGACTAGGAGCACTAGTGCAGAAGAATTCGCAGAGGTGATGAAGGAACTTCACAGTTAGGTGAAGGAATGACTACATAATTCGAGCCAGGAGTACAAGCGTAGAGCAAATCAACATAGGAGACAACTTCAGTTCGAAGTTGGTGACTTGATTCTGGCACATTTGAGGAAAGAAAGGTTCCCGAGAGGAACATATTATAAGTTGAAGATGAAGAAAATCAGGCCATGTAGGGTCTTGAAGAAATTTGGGGCGAATGCTTACGAGATTGAATTACCCAATAGGATCAGAATTTCTCCGATATTCAATATCTCTGATTTGTACCCATATAAAGTTGAGGAAACAGAGACTAGAGATGAACAACCAGTAATCCAGTGGACAAATCAGATGCTAGTTGCAGATAAGCCACAGATGGAGTGCATACTGGATAAAAGAGTAAGCAAGAGGACCAGGCGAAAACAATACTTTGAGTATTTGGTCAAGTGGAAGAACCATCCAGTTGAAGATGCCAGCTGGGAGAGTGAAGCAGAGATACAGAAGCATGGACAGACTGTGCAGGAGCTCATGGACAGGAGCCCATGAAAGTTTTCAAGCGAGGGAGTATGATGCAGAAGCATCTCCCACATCAAGCGAGCCAACACGGAATCCAAAGGACAGCTGAACAAGCACTAACACACATTTTGAAATTGTCTTGAAATTGTTGCGTGATATTAAATGAAGTCATTAAGATGAGGCGCACTTGTACAATGTAAACGGACCTTGAGCCATCATCAAGGAGGAATGGATGGTCGGAATTCTCCAAGGAGGATTCACGACATCCCGCAAGTCATCAGATCTCAGGAAGGTGCAGAGGAGATATGACGAAGTATTCCCAACAGGTTTAAAGCTCAGGAGGGGCAAGACCATAGATCCAAGTCACGAGGACCGTTGGATTTACACGTGAAATCGCATATCGGGGTTTCGTTGGTTGAAACTCTGTAGTATTGCAACGGGAATTGCGAAATCGCGATACGTGATATCCCGATGGGTACGAGAATAGTGTGGGGCCACAGGAGTTGGTGACGTGGACAGGTGGCACTTCATATCGGGGTTTCACAGCGAGAAGTCCTGATACATTTGCATTCGGATTCGCGATATAGCTAAATCCGAAATCCCAATGAGGAGACAGGGCGTGGAAAAGTCAACTCACGCATGTGTCGGAGTTTCGACGCATCGGGGTTTGGGAATCAGAAAAACAAGTTGATTAACATTACGAGTGTTGAAATCGCGATAGAGAGAAACCCGATAGGAGAAAGTCAGCGTTGACTGGTTGTCAGGTTTCGGGGATTCGAGAGGCCTATGCCCGACCATTGGATTCGCGAAGTCGCAAGTTTCGATCCTTCGATTTGTAGAGAGGGGATCTCATGAAGACTGCTGTGGGTGCAGATTCTTGATAGGGAATTAGAAGAGCCTTAGAGTTCTTCGGGCCGTGGAAGAAGAGAAGATCCTGTGGGCAGACGTGCTTGCGAGCGCGACGTGCGTCAGAATAGAATGTGAGGTAAGAGAATGGGAAGATGATTGAGAACTAGGCGACATGGAAATTTGCTTCCCTATGCTAGGTTCAGGTTCCTCAACTAATTTTATTTATTTATTGGGATGCTAAGAGGACAGTGAATGTGAAGCCATGGGGACAACATGTTGAAGTGGTTTCTTAGGATGAGGTGGAGGTAGTGGCAATGATACAATAGGCTAGCCATGATGATGGGGTTGAGGATCAGGTACTATTTCATTCCAACCATCATTAACTAAGATTTCGGGATGTAAAGTCACATTTGGATGTACAAGAACACCAATTATACTGTGTGATGGTGATATGATAGGTGGTGAAGGATTAAAATATCCTTGGCTTGCAAGATTAACAATACCAATTTGCAGGAGTTGATTAAACTCGTCTAATTCTGCATCAAAATGGATAGAGAATCTAAGTCTCTTATTTCTTCCCCTTTTCCATCTAGCCTGTTTCCCTCTGTTCCAATTTCCTTTGTTTCCTATATTATCTCTATTAGATATGTTTCTACCTTGACTAAAATAGCTCATCTAAAAAATAGAGATTAGATTAGAGTATGCATACAACAACAAATAAAACATCAAATACCATTTTGCATTTAATATAATTTTTAGAAGTGGCTCTGACTCGATCAAAAATCAAGCATGCAATCAACCAGGGATAAATGAGAAGAGTAACTAGAAAAATCAAACTACTTGCTATGTTTTGAAACATTTCTAGGCTTCATAGCTCTTACAACTGATAATTATTCAAGAACATGGGATTTATAATGAAATTGGGAAAATGAAATGCTTTGTTATGGATGGAAAGTGAAAATAAATGATAAGGAAGAGTGGTACATGTTCATAATAAAACATATTAGTCATCAACCTTCAAGAAATATCCAAACATTTATGCCCAATATCGATTGATAATCATATCACATCTGTCATGTCAAGTATCATTGACTGCTAGTATATCCATTGTCCATGCTTCAAAACAAAATCTTTGAATTTTCTTATGTATCAGGGTGAAAAGATCATGAACTTAAAATGAAACATGATTTTGGGAATTTAGCAACAATTTATGTAAAGTGAATGTATGGAAGGGATTGGTCCTAAAAATAAATAAGCAATCTTCTATTTCCAAAAACTTATGACCCTTTTTCAATGCTCATTATCTTTTGTCATCGTAGACTCGTTCTTGGATGTTTAATAAAATTTTGTAATTGGAGATCATAATTTAGTATGAAAGAACAATCACTCAATAATGTATCCTTTTCTAATTCCTCCCTTAACCATAAAAGAAATAGTCAAAATATGTATACTTTTTGTCAAACTGATCATGCCAAACTGCTAGAAACATTTTTCTTTAATAGAAATTCATTTTTATTTCATACAAGAGGGGGAAGAAGAGATGAAGTATAAATGATATATGGTGTTAGGAATTCAGGAATGATGTATGGAAAATGAAAACATGAGGGATTTGATCTCGTGTATATAAAAAAATATCTTTTATTCCTTCATGACATGGTAATATTTCTAATCCATATTTAAAATCATCATACCCATAAACCAATAATCAAAATGTGTTTGAAACTTCAATCACTTACTCCAAACAAATTCTATATCAAACAAGTAGCACAAAATTCCCCTCATTATTTTCCCTATTATGACTTTTAGCAGTCATCATAGAGACTAGTAGCAAAATCCTACGATGGATCCAACAATTGGTTCTAATATTTGGAAACCCAAAGAAAATGTATTATAAACAACCAAGACATTCCACATTAGGGTCTTATGTGTTTTAATAGTCCTTGTAAAATAATAACACATAGATCAAACCCTTATTCATTTCAATCAAGTTTTTTTAATCGAACCTAGTGCATTGACTTATTATCTATGTGCTATTGGTTCGACAAATATTTTCAACAAACATACACACACACACACACACACATAAACAAGGATTTGAAACTGGGTAGCGACATGCTCAATATAACCCTGTTGGTATGTTCATGAAAACATCATCTTTTTAGGTTTCTATGTTATGCAAGAAATATCAATGTTGGCTTCACATTCAAACATTTTTGTATAAAAAGAGTGTAGAGATATTGAGCCAGATATGTATACAAAACCCATTAAAGCTTAGGTTTTACATGAATCATTTCCCATATCATGCACATAATGTTTTTTTAAAAATTAGGGTTCGACGATGTGCCAACCATAACGAATCAACTCTTCAACTCAGGGTCAAGGCCTATGATAGGATTTTTATCTAAACAAATTATATGACAATATAACACCCAAAATTTTCTTATAATTCCATTGATTCAGTCATGTAGAGTCGATCCTACAGAATTGTAACTAGCATTTGAAGGATATGGGTTTGGAAACCATCAAGAGGAAAACAAACAAGCATGCGAGTAAAAAAACCTTCAAGTTTTTTCCATTTTTGTTTGAGACCACAAACATGATGAGTGGAAAGGTGTCTAAAAGTTTTAGGCAGATTTATTTCAAGATGGTGACAATACTATATAAAAACCAAAACTGGAGTTATATACACCAAGCTCACACAATCTGAACTGAGTATACTGGATTTCAAGACAAGGGTTTATGCAAGAACAATTCTACTCAACACATATCCATGAAATAAGAAGTATTTTCTTTATAAGTATCCGAAATGTAACATCCAGTTCCACTGATCACATTTATACATTGAATTATTCTTTGAGGACACTTGCAAGCAAGTGATCTGGTTTAAAACATGGTACATTATGATTATCAGTTTGATTTATATGCTTAAGATATGATTGAGTATTGAAATTGATATGTTAGCTATATTGATGTATAGCATTGGCATGTATTATGATGAGGTTTCCTGAGTGTGTAGGAAGCATGACATGATGATGATGCTGATGAAATTGACCGACTTCCTTGGACTCCAGATTGACTTAGGGAGTGGATTATTTACTTGGGTTATGAGTACTTGATTTATTACGCATGTGTTATATGATAATTTTAGTTATGGATTTTTATATGATTTATTGATATTATCTTTGTCAGTGGATGCATGCATAGTGATGCTTGCTAATTCGACTCACATATGGAGTAAAGGGGTCATATAGAGATACCATATGGATGAGGGAGAGGTGTGGCAATGTCCATGTCACAACCTAATAGCAGTCTCATCGTGACCTGGACTGAAGGTTAACTACTACCTTATTTCGAGAGGTTCACGATGCCACGAGGGAAGACTGAGACAATCACTCATGATGATTTATGAGGGGTGCACAATAAGGCATATTTTTTATTCCTCAGTAAGCCCTTAGTCTCACACAAGGTCGCCCAGTGGAGTATTGACTTCAAGCGTCAGACAACTTCCAAACTAGTCAATGACGAGTGGCACCCTTGGAGCACATAGGTGTGTCTTGAAGGGCACATCACATAAATAAACTACGAGTCGATAAAAATCTATATGACCTTATAAAATAAATGAATACTTAGACTGGTTAGAAAAGAGAATACAAATGATTAATAATTTATAAACTAGAAAACATCACCAAAAAGTCTAAGTCTATATGCTTTGATTAAATACAAAATTATAAAATGGTTTAAGGAAATTTAGACTAATTAAACACTAGAAAAAGGGAAAATAAGAATGAGAAATTAGGCATGTTCACAATGTGTGCATGAAATAAATAAAGAACTTTTTTAATTAAAAGAAATTATATTCATGAGAGAATGGGTTGTCAACATATCGTTAGTATCCTAAGTCAATCAAACTCTAATCCCTAACTAAGAGAAGAGTCCTAATCAAACTCCAACTGTAAATCAGTTAGGGGACACTATAAAAGAAGAATTGGGGAGCCCTCGGGGGGCGGGGGGGGCATCTCAATTGGCAAGTGCCGTGAATATGAAGTTCCATGAGGTTTCGAGTTCAAATCCCCCCCGACTTACATTGTGTGTCACGTAAGGGGCATTGTGGGAACACCTGGAGGTTATAATGGAAGCAGTTGGATAATACGACCACGTGTAACGCGAGCACGTGCCCAAGTAGTTGAAATTTTTATTGACTATGTTTACTTGTGTGAGTTGGGATCCAAGATTGTGCAAGAGGTGGAAGCCACTCTTTGTGAGAGAAAGTTTTTTCTACTGAGATCTCGGTTCTGTGTGTGGACCCTTTGCGTCTCGGGGGGATAAGGGGAAAGAAGAGTACCCATAGCGTTGGTTGGGAGGTAATGGTGAAGTCTTGAGATTGGAAAGCGAAGGAAGGGACATTGCACAAGCTTTCCGGTTGAAGAACATTCCTCGGTTCATATTTTTCTGGATACAATATTTTAATGTTCTAGTTGTTAAATAAGATATAAATTGTTGATTTAATGTATTGATTATACAATGGTATCGAAATATTATTCCATGCATTATTTATGAAAAGTTGTTATATGCTATTTATCATAATTCTGTAAGTTTGTTATCGTTATTTATGAAATTATTATAAACTGTTTATTATGCGTGGGTTCAGAACTAAATCAAGATATTTAAAGTGAATTATATATATATGCTATGTAGATCTTATGTGTGGACTGATAGATGATTCAAAGTGTTTTCTTGCGGTGTAATTTTTACCTAAAACTTATTATATTGATGAAACAAAAAAAAAAAGGATATATATATGGTAGTTCACAGTAAATAAATATTTGGATTATGGGATTTGAATAAATGATTAGTCGTTGAATTCAATAGCAATTGTTAATTTTTATCTGCTCTCTCGGGTAAATTTCGACAATGGTCCGAAGATCAGGAAATTCAATCCGACTGAACAATCGTTGAAAATGAGTTACTTGGCCATCGTATGGAGAAGCCCCTCTAGTTTTTTTGTTAATATCTTCCAAGGGTTAGGTAAACACTCGTAGCAAGGAAACACTATTACCACACATGTAACACACATATTATTTGGGAATTTAGAATGACTACAGGATTTAAGTGCTCGACCGAACGCTATTTAAGACTTTTATTTTATGTATTCTATTTGTATGTTGAAGACATAATGATAGACGTCCAGTTACATTGTTATAATTAGAAAATTGACCTCTACAACTAAAAGGTTAGGCTAGTTCTACGAAAGGGAATACTGGTAATTATAAACCACCATTCGTGTGCTTGTGTAGCAAGCATTTATCCCCTCCAACTGAAACTCTCAGTTAGAGTTCAAATAGATTCCTTGTTTTCATCTTAATATCTTATCTCTAGATAAATTTCAGTCTTTTCTATGAATGACACCACCCGACTATCTAGGGTGACACAACGTTGTAGTCTTAAATTTATCAGAGAAACTTGAAGTGCCAATGTTGACACCATTCATGATATCAAAATTTTATTGACATCGAAGTGAAAATGCTAGCGGAGGAGGCAACTCATTCTAGGTGTTTGTACGACGTAAACCCTGATTATTGCCCTTTGGGTCAATAAAATTTCAATCCATACTTTAGCTTTTTGTAAGCAAAATATGTAGGTTGAACAATTCAACCAACAATGGTGGCTGTGAAAATTGTTTTAAGCGGGGATTCTTGACAATATTGAGTACTTAATATGTCTCCCTATAGGTTAAATATCTCTTGGGGTTGCATCAATCCTATTGAAGGTAGTTAGAATTGTGGCTGATTTCTTGGCTTAGTGCATTTCATTCGATTCCAGACTTGTGTTGACAATTTACTCTAAACTAATTTCTACTTGCCATTCAACCTTTGTATCAGTAAGAATAACAAGTGCTGCATGGAAGCGTAGTCCCTGCCAGGTTGGGATGGGAGTAAATGCGGCCTAGTATAGACACATGGCTAGAAAGTTGAAATACATGTGGTTTGCATGCAGAACATAGTATTCCCGAATTAGTTCTTCCTGAAAAATATAAAAAATTATCAACATTTGAAAGGTTGTTGGACACAAAATATTTAGCATTACCGAAGTATTTATCTTTAAAACAAGGGCTCCTGGATAGAAAAGAAATTGAAATTTATGAAATTATAGGTTCCTGGACAACATAAACTATACATACCAAAAATGCAATTTATTAAGTAGATATTTAGTTTTATACATACGAAATATGTACTTTTATAATGGATCGCGGGTTGTCAGGCTGAAAATTGGGCCTCCCTACAAATAGCATCGACAGTTCTGCGATACAAAAATTGGGCCTCTGATGTTCTCTGCAATACAGAAATCGAGGAGTGGAGTTGCGAAATATAGAAATTCATCAGAAATAAATAAATTATACATACGTTATATGTACTTGTATAAAGTAGATATTTAGTTTTATAGATATGAAATTTGTACTTTTATAAAGTATGGGGATAAGATTTTATAGAGCATGCACAAAGCCCTCATTGCATATGTAACCAATTTTTGGATCTCAGGTTCTTGGGTTGGCGGGTTCAAAATTGGGCCTCTGATGTTCCATGTCCTACAAATAGCACCGATAGTTCCAAGATATACAAAATGACAAGAGGAGTTGCAAACTATAGAAATTTACCAGAAATTAATAATGTTTGTTATATAATAGAATAATAATAACGTCTGTTACACTGAATTAGTTTTCTTTAAAACTAAGGCTTTTTTTGGACAAAGAAGATATGGCATTGCCGAATCAGTTTTCTCTGCACACGTTTTATAGAGCNTCAAAATTGGGCCTCTGATGTTCCATGTCCTACAAATAGCACCGACAGTTCCAAGATATACAAAATGACAAGAGGAGTTGCAAACTATAGAAATTTACCAAAAAATAATAATGTTTGTTATATAATAGAATAATAATAACGTCTGTTACACTGAATTAGTTTTCTTTAAAACTAAGGATTTTTTTGGACAAAGAAGATATGGCATTGCCGAATTAGTTTTCTCTGCACACGTTTTATAGAGCATGCACGAAGTGCTCATTCCATACTTAGCCAGTTTTTGGATCGCGGGTTCTCGGCCTGGTGATTTAAAAAATGGGCCTTTTTTGTTCCGTTCCCTACAAATAGCATCGAGAGTTCCACAATATACAAATTGACAAGCGGGTTTGCGAACTATACAAACTTATTATAAAATAAGTAATGTCTAATACATATCTCTGGAAGTTACATCAACATTTAAAGCATCAACATCGTTGAAGACCAAAAAATTAGCATACAATAGGAGACAAGAAATGTAGCATATCCGAATTAGATTTCTTTGGAATGAACAACAAGGTTCTTGGAAAGCCAAAATTTAGTATACAATAAGGGCATTTTCGAATCAGTTTTCTTTGGAATTTATCAAAAATTAATAATGTCTGTTACATGTTTCTGGAAATTTAGATGCGTTTGTCATATAGATTGGGATTGGGGCTCCCGCGGACCATAAAAATAAATAAGTACAAGAATTAGGAACGTCGAAAGAAGAAGTGTGCGATGGTAGAGAGAAAGACCTGAAAAGAAAGAATTGGAAGTTATGAGTCTTTGGTTATAGTTTTCTATTTAAAGAGGACATAAGTGGATTGATAAGGAAAAGAAGATGACAACATAGATTTAAACTGGATTGATAAACAAAACAAGATGGCAGTATAGACTTACTATGAAGCTGATGCATTTTTGTTGCTGTCGTCGATGGGCAGTGGAGTCACGTTGACTGGTTGTTTCCCTTCCTAGAAAACGCTGTCCATTTTTTGTTGGAACATATAAAATTTATTCGATTCTTTCAATCGTGACAATTGGGAACAGAGCTCAATGGAAATTATCTTCCCCCAATCGAAAATGTATTATTCCTTGACTGTCAAATACAAAATATAAATAATTATATGGGAAATGCTTGTTGTGGATGCTTGTCCCGTTATTCTTGTAAACAACCAAGCAATTTCCCGAAATGGATTTCAAAGGGAACTTACCTGTAGCCTTGTGATATCTTCAGGAACTATTGTCGGGTCTTCGAGGAAGTCGGCTAATATGTTCAACCCGTTATGATGTTTTTCTAGAAACTGCTTGCAGTCTTGTCCTCTGAACGTCAATGTTGGTTTCGACAATTTTAACATCTCGCGGAAGACCTGAGGTGACAAAGAAATAGGAGAATGGTCGCGCAGTGGAATAATTCTTTGGCCTGGAATATATTTTTTGGCGCACCAAGAGACCACCTTCTTACAGTAAAAAACCTCAGGGATGCAGCCTGCACGAGCAATTTCAGAGGTCCAAATCACTTCATTTTGGGCGGAACGAGATGAATAGTAAAAGTATGCCCTGGACCACTAGAACTTCTGGTCCTCTTGTGCGAACATATTTACTATATCTCCACAAAACTGCTGTCGACCTGCTGCCATAAGTCTACAAGAACATTTATTTGTTCCAGACGATGAATGAAATGAAAAGTTGGAAAGGATAATATAACCCTACAAAATTTTTGGTCAAAAGCATGTGAATGAGAGATGTCCTCGAGACTTTTGTTGATTAATGACAATTTGGATGACTGTTGCATGATGCATTGTTAACATTAAACACTACTAATTTCATACATAGAAATGCGAACATGGTGGATATTGCAATGAGCGATTAAGAATTGTAGATTTCTTAAGCGGCCCAACACGAGGACACGTGTTCAAGATGAACAATCAGAAGGGAAAAAATAAATCTCCGCACATCTTGGTTTAATGCATAACAATGAGATATCTCCTTGAGATTTTTGCCCATTAATGACAATGTTGACGGTTCTTGCATGGTCAACTATTACCATGAAAGGTTTCTAATTGCATAGTAATAAAGTACGCAGAGCGCAGGAAGGGGAAAAAAACTGCTACAAAATAGGGTTTCAAGGTACATCTGTTGAAGGTGAGGGCGCGAGGGTCAAATTGTATGTCTCAGAACTTTTTGAGTGCAATACGCGTAACAATGAAGAGGGTATGGTAGGACAACTGGAAGGACAAGAATTTAGTGGGGATGGAAGGTAGCAAGAGATACTTTGAAACATTTGTGAGCAGTCATAGAGTGAAGCTTGTGAGTTCAACAAGCCCACACCGGAATTGTAGATCACAAAAGTTTTGAGTGCAAGATGTACATGACGCAACAAGAAGTAGAGTTCAAAACCACGAACCCGCCAACTATGGCCATAAAATTGGCCAAGTATGGAGAGAAATAGTGGTCGGTCGGATTCGTTGTGTGATTAGATATATGGAGATAAATATATCTCAACCCGCCAAGGCTGGAACCTGCATTTATAGAAAGGCGACTAAGTATATAACCACAAAGCGATAATACAAGGGAAGAAGAAAATGGAAAAAGGACCAACGACTTCATGGTGGAATTGTAAATCACAGAAATTTTGAGTGAAATATGTATATCATGAAACAAGAAGCAGCAGAGTTCAAATGCGCCAACCTGAAACACTGACTAAGAATTGTAGATTTTGTGAACCCATGAATAGGAGGATCCAAAATAGGGTCAGAAGGTCTTCCCAGAACATGTGAGGTCCTGATGGTCAAATTGTATCATTCAGAACATTTGAATGCACAATCTGTAACATGGTAGAGGGGAGGATGTCGAAACCCGATAGTCAATTTCTATATTGTGAAGGGCTGGATGAAAACTGTTTTGTATTGCTGTGTGCAACCATCACTTGTAAGAGTCATTAGTAAGAGAATAACCAATGTATACTAGGAAGCACATTTGTGAACTGTGGTATAGTGAAACTTGTGAGTTCAAGGAGACTGCGGTAGAATTGTAGATTGCCAACGCAACAACCATGACCATAAAATTAGCTAAGTATGAAAAGCAATAATGGTTGGTTGGATTCCTGGTCTGATTATATAGATGGACATAAATAAGTTAGCGCGCCAATGCTGGAACCCGCAATCATAGAAAGGTGACCAAGTATATAACTAGAGAGCCATAATACAAGGGAAGAAGAAAAGGGAAATAGGACAAAGGAGTCGACGGTGGAATTGTAGATCACGGAAATTTTGAGTACAAGATGTGAATTCGATAGTCAATTTGTATATTGTGGAGGGCCAGATGCCAACTGAGGTAATGACAGATACTTTGAAACATTTGTGAACCGTGGTACAACAAAGGTTGATGCCAACCTGAAACAATATCCAAGATTTGCACAGTTAGTGAACCCAGTAACAAGAGGATCCAAAACAGGTTGAGAACATGTCTGCAGAAGACGCAAGTCCCTAATGTTCAACTTGTATCGTTCCAAACATTTGAATGCATAATTTGTAACACAGAAGAGAAGACGATGTCAGAACCCATTAGTCAATTTGTATATTGCATAGGGTGCGATGCCACCTGTTTCGTACCTCTGTGTCCATTTGTCACTACTAAGAGCTAGTTTAGTATTGAAAATATTTTTTTAGATTCTGTTAAATACTTCATAGGGATTAGCATCCATAAACAATGGCAATCTCCACCTCGCCAACCCTGCATTCCATGTGTGAATTTGTATATCGCGAAACTAGAAGTGATATTTGGAGGACACAGAACAATAGAAGTGCAATGTTGAGTCAGCCAGTTGTTGGCAGCCAATTCATTTTTTTTTATTATCTTATAAGCCGCCTACACCTATGTTTTGCAAACATCATTTTTTTCGTCGCAATTTTCAATAAATGACATTTTCATTTTTGCGACATTTGCACATTTGTCTTCGTTAAGTTTTCACGATTGTAAGCGTGAAAACTTCTCCTTTCGAAGTCGTATTTTGATCATTATCTGAACTGTCAATATCTCTCTTGTCATTATGCCTATTGAGCTTACCTTTTATTGATCATTATACAACTGGAAAGATCCTTTAATCGGTTCTCATACTTCGATTGATAGTATAACTTGGTTTTATTGAGTTTGTAAGGCATTTAGCATTTGGATTTTCACTTTATATGACTTGCCTGATCATTGATTCTATGAAAATGCATAGGGGCTATGATTAATTTTTTTATATATATGTCTTTTGATATAATCCTTATGTTAATATTTTCATAACTTTTGGCTTGTCAACTATATGAATACCATTTGGCACCGTGGTTAAACTTTTGATTATATGAGCTGATACATTAGCGCATAGTTGATTTTGGTTTTGATTTATAAGTCAGGTGTTTGAACACTATGGCATAATGTTTGCGCGCATTGGTATACACATTTGATTTCATTAGTTGGGCACATGACTCGATGTTTGAACTACTATTATGGATTGAACAACTATGTAAATCGGTGGTTGTACTTGGGTAATGAATATTTTGCATGGCAGACTCCACCACCTTCGCATGCTTGAATTTATGCTTATCCCTTATTCTCGTTCACTTTTGTTAGCTCGGGTAGCTCTGCTCCTGTGTGTTGGTGATACAAACCCTTAGCTTACCATGTGCTCGGCTCCATGGCACCAGTCGTGCGGGTCGAGCCAAACGACAATCAAGCCTTGTTAATGTTTGACAATGCCCGCCAAGATTTGGAGGACAATGGATGGCTTACCTTCGTGAAATGATTTGAGGGTTTTAATCTCTGTGTAGCATGAAAATTTTCCATGACCTTCGATGGCTGTAGATCCAAGGTGGGCGACGTACAGTTGGAAATTGATGAGAAATTTATCAGTCTTTCCATAGGGTTACCTGCCACAGGACAACGTTGGTTTAAGAATTGTAAGGTTGAGGAGGTCCCGTGGACACTGCTGTTCCTCTCGCGCAAATTCACCTCTTGTGACAGAGGTATGCCCATATCTACGCTCAAATCATGATGGCACGACTTATTAATGCTAGTCAAGTAGTTCATGACCTATGAAGGTCGATATTGACTTGTGTTCCTCTACCACCTGCGTTTGCTGATGATTTTTATAGGGTATCCTTTAAACATGCCTTTCTACTTTCATCGTAGCCTGTATAAAATGTCGAAAAAGTTTAAGAGGCAGAAGGCTGAAAGCAGCCTGTTCCACCATGGGCTTATCAAACTTGTCATTGTTTATCATTTGAGTTTGCACAGGGATAGTTGGAGCGCTTTTGTTGCTCGGAATGGTTTCGAGGATCCGAACCTTGTACAGGTTGAAAAACCTGTGGTAATTGAAAACAAGGCTGAACCGCCTGTACCCTTACATCTCCTACTGCCTAAACCCTCAACCGACCCTCCTATTTATTTACCCAACACCGTAACTAAGAGTGCAGATGCTATTAAAAAGCCTATGAGAAAAAATCCCAAGGCAAACCCTACTGCTAACACTAAGGGTAAAAGGAATGCCCGACTCATTTCGAGAATGGCCAGAAACAAACCGAAACCCTATGCCGAGTCCAACCATATCGTCCTAAGTGAGGATTCTGATTATGATTATGATGTTGAACGTTTCTTAGCCAGTGAGTACCCCTACTCGCAGGGTTTATGTCCCGAACCCCCTTATGATTTCATATCGAACCTTCCCCCCTGCCTAAAGAACGACCCTGACTACCCGGGTATTAAATTGCCTCGTGAAACCCTCATTCATTTGTCCAAACCCTCGCCTGCTCTTTCTAAACCCACACAGTCACCCTGTGACCAATGCGATTCATGGTTAGAACGATACTACATTGATGTTCCCATACTCTAATCGAAGATTCAATCACTAGAAGATCAAATTGCAGTGCTAACCAATCAAAAAGCCAAGCTCCAAGCAATAGATAAAAAGCAAAAGACAACTGGCTCCATCCTTTTAAAAAATGTAGAATCATCCACGACCGTTGTAAATTCCAAATTGGCATAATCAAGCAGCCTCGTCGCTATACGTGTATGGTTTTGACATCGTTTTTGTTTTGTAAATAATCTAGGTTGATATAATGATTTGAATTCAGTTTTTAAATAGCTCAGTCACTCATCCAAATGCCTCTGTCATTCGGTGATCATCCTGTACATGGTTTCGTTTTGATAAAAATAGAAGGAATTTCGATTTGATATATGATTTTCTCATAGATTTTTATTGGATTTGAATGGTTATTCATTTGGATTTCATTTGCTAAGTTTGTCTGAGTGAAGTAACGAAAGTAATGGTGTGTTTTCAATACAATTCGTTTTGTATCTACTCCGCATGGCAAGTTTTTATGCTCAATTTAGAATACAATTTTGCTCGGATTCGATCTCGTTATCATTTGTATGCTATGATTGGTAAATGTTTTCGGGAGGATACTTGTTACGATATGCTGTGTTATATGATTTTCCAAATCAAGAGTACCACTCTGTTCAATTCATTTTGGTTAGAAATACTCTGTTTTTATAAAAACAATGATTTCATTTAACCTGTGCAAATACGCCCAAATTATGGAACAATGACTATTGCTAAACCCAACTGATTGATTCGCTTGATCGGATCATTGTTAGTTCAATCATTTTTAGGAATTGGATTCTGATTATGATTATTGCTCTGTCTGGTTTTAAAATTGTAAAACGAATTGGTCAAACCCAGTTGTGATTTGTTTGATTGGAACGATCTCGTTTTGATCAAAGTCGATCAATCCTATTTGCCCAATTTGCA
>JZKD02S2236224.1:51465-80321 GCA_000966675.3 Picea glauca
GGAACCCTGCAAACTCGAATCAAGCAACAATAAACAACATACAACGAAGAAAGAAGCAAGCAACAACCACTCCCCCAAGAACGATGCTGTTCCAATCGCGATTGTAGAAACCCAAACGTGCAAACTGTAACAACACGAATAGGCAAGCAACAACAATGACAACATGCAAATAAGAAATCAGTGGCATGCAAAAAACAAGCATGGACCAGTGAACCAACAATGTCGCTAGAGCATATAAATTTTAAAAATGGAAGAAAATGTCTTCTAACAAGCCTGTTAAGTAACCATTTAACACTACCAAGCCTACTAGGTAAACATTTAAGTCTGTCAGAAATGCACTGTAAACATTTAAGAAAAAAATTCAAAGTGGTAGGTCTCTGACGTATTCCAAAAAAAAATTATATTTTTTGTAACAATAGTTCGAACACCAGAGAATGCATTGCAAAGCCAAACTTTGGATATGCTACCATATCAAACATTGCGATAAATTTACCTAGCATAAAATGCTAAACCAAACATTTGAATTAATGCTAGCATTAATCCACCTTCGAGGAATGCATAATAAAATATATGATTCAAAAAGACCATATACGATCAAATACTTTGTATATGCCAACATATATAACATTGGGAATAGTGAAGTCGACAATAAGACCTCCAATCCCTTGTCCAATCAGATCATGACAAATATTTTTCTTTTTTTTAATATAAAAATCGATGTTTTCAGTTCCCTGGTTCCAACCCTAGATAATATGGAAATATTTGTGGTGAAAGGATAGATTAATATGAAGTCAACGATTTATCGATTGCTATGGTTTCTCTACGCCTACGACAGGGACTAATAATACATTACCATGATTAATTTGATGTCTAAGGACCCTCTCTATTTAAGTGAAATAGTCACAATAATTAAAGATACAATTTGTATTTACTGCAGAGGATAATCGATATTTCCAATTACGATTAATGATTTAATCATGATAATATTAATGCTTTTTCTAATTAGATCATATATATAAATATTTTTTAATAATAAATAACAATATAGATTTTTCAATAATAATCTCTTATTTGAGTTATAATTGTTTTATTTAAATTATATTGATGATTTAGTAAATGACTTAGGAAGCGTAGTGGATTAGTGAAATTCTTTAGCGACCCCAAAATTAAAGTTACAACCATGTTTCGTTTAAATGAGATATTCGTTTAAATGGCTAGTTTGCGCAACCATAATTAATGTTGGAAGAAACAATAATTTAGTCCTTGTTGTGTCTATTTTTAGTTTCTTAATGAGCTTTAGTTGTAAGTAATTCTTGAAGAGATGGACTTGAGATTTGCGCAATACTAATTTTTGTGGAATCAATTGCGCATCTTTAGTTTATTAAGTCAGAAAAAACTTCGTGCTCACCTTATTGATCCCTTTGGAATTATAGTTAAATTATTGTTAGTGCTTGATGAATGGATTAAGTGTTTATGTATATTGATGTATTTTTCTTGTCCTCCCAATTGAATTGTTCCATTAATTGCATAAAATGAAAGCTCTCTCTCTCTCTATAGTATTCGTGAATTATTTGTTGTTCAATTAGCTAGAGGTTCATTGCGTATTTAATTAGTGATTGACAATTATTTATTAGTTATTAAAATTCATATTGTTGTGATAATATTGTAGAATCATAATTGACTTATGTTACTAAAATGAACAAAAAATTTAAGATTTTACATTCTTCAAAATTTACCCTATGGTTATCCTACTAATGTTTATTGATTGCTTGATCTACGTTTTTTATGTAAAGATCTATGTTACACAAAATCGGTTCGAGAGGAAGAACAAGAAAAAGCACACTCATATTACCAGTCAAACAGAGCCATTTCAAAAATTATGACTGCAAAAAACACATGCATTCGATGGATAAGAAGCTAAAGTATCATACCTTATCCAATACTTCAAATTTCTTTGCTAAATCAGTGCTTTAGTTACCAGAATGCTAAAGCCGAGATCTTTCACCAGACGATGCTATGAATGAAATAACAAAACAAGAGTAGTATACCTCAAAGTGGAGTGTAAATGCCTCCAACCTAGCACATTGAATGCAAGATGACGTCACGTTGTCCAAAACTAACACCATAATAATCGTTTAATCCACATCAGATTCCACTTTCACCATCAACAAATCACGTGCCATAATTGATGCCAAGTATACTAGAAATCACATGCCACATAACCAAGTCGACAACCACATTGAATATCATCTTAAATGATGACCAAAAGCTTCACATCGAGCACTGTCATTTCAACCTCAATTAAACACACATTCAAAAAAAATCAACGATGCAATGGATACGTACATTCCAAGTCGAGTGTAAAAAATAAATATTAAATGATAGCCAACAATATATAATATCAACGTTGAATTCACATGTTATACCATATGTAATTCATATGGTAAACTTCAAACCTTTTAATTGTAACATGCCACCTTTTCGCATATAGGCCTGATACCATTCATATATGTATATATATGTTTGTAATGTGAAGTGAGATGACATTTGAAGTTTGCACCAAATTTTTATATGATAAACCATGGCACCCTATGATATATGCATGGATTTACAAGACTTTTGAACCATATCATGTAGTTAATCACCTAACCATTGTGACCAGTACTTGTTAGAGTGTTATATGCTTTTGATAAGAGATATAACCAACTTTTTAAGACTTATGATCTCCATGACATGAGTTTCAAAAAAATAATCATAATAGCATCTTATGAGTATAATGTATGCAACATAGAGTATATTTGAAGCACAACCTTTCTCTTCCTTTGAAACCAAATTAGAAGTGAAATTCATAATCAAATTGAAATAAGAAAACATTGTCACTGTGTAACATGGATAAATCCATTTCGGTAGATTAGTAATGTTCAATCCTGAGGAATATTTGAAAATAAACATCCCTTCTTTCTCTCTAGGGGTCATGTTAGTCACCATTAATTTTTCTATGTGAAATCAAAATTTCAGAATCTAGTGGGACGCTAAACCGTTTGGAATTCTGATAAACTATGAAAGGGGATAAATATGGAAGGTAGAGGCTAAATCTGGCAAGAGCACAAAGCTGATCGGGCCCGACGCATCACATATCGTGAGTTCTCAAGATCAACGATTGAGAATGATTTCGGAGGGAGAAGTTGCGCGCGGGTTAATTTTGGAGATCGAGCCCAAAATTTAAACTATGGTTTTAGTTCAGGGTTACGTGTCACCATAATGTGAATTTCATGATGAAAAGTGGGTTGCCTCAAACCACTTTCTCATGCCCTTGAAAAGTGGAAAAGTATAAAAGGGTGTTTTGTCAATTGTTTTATTTTATTTTGAACGTTGGACCATTAAAACCCTGGCGTGACCACCATATTTCAACTGCAGCTCAATAGTACACCAACTACATGCCATTTCCACTCGTTTCCAAGTATTTTTCATCACGACCATGGATCCCATCATAACCTCAGTGAGAGAACAAGATCCAGTGTAAAATTAAGAAGCCCTAATTGACCGAGATTCAGATGTTTTTGATACCAAAATCACTATTTCTCCCATCTCTGTGTCTAGAAGCAACCTGTTAGATAAAGTAGGAAGATGTATACCATTCCTTGAAGCAGTATAGGCCACCATAGTCCCTTATGCTGTCGAAATTGCTTTCCCATTTCCCAAATTTATAGGTTGGTGTACCGAACAATATTCCCATGAAGAAAGAGTCGTTGTGAATAAATGAGGTTCCGAGGTCTTGTGTAGAATAAAGAGTTTGTCAATTTGAGAGTCCCTCAGTATACCAGAGTCCTTTTATGTAATTTCTAAATGTTTCAATGAAGAGAAGCTGATTAGGGGATATAGAGAATGTCCATCAGAGGTCCGAGATCTATTTTTACAGACAATTATCAAACCTGAACATTTTTCAGAGGGTCTGTCATTGCCAATGAATGTGAATATAATGTTTATTGAAGGCCAATGGGTCTTCTCCCTATTGAGTAAAGTTTTAGGTCTATACAATGACAAATATGTGGTGGAAGTCATGCTTTATTTCCTTTTAACCTTTTTAAATTCAGAGTCTGGTTTGTCAGTCCGTACCAGTTCTGATAAGTTCCTAGTTGATAATATCCATAAAAAGCTAGTGAATTTTCGTTCTCTAAGACATGTCAGATACTACATATATGTGTTGAGAATTTTCCTAGAAACCAACAAGAGAATTTCCTAAAGCATCATTTGTGTCAACTGAATGTAAAAGAATTACATTACTTATTTTCATCAACAAAGTCATGTTCAGAGTTTACAATTTGATTTTCAATACCAGCCTACCTAGATTTTTGGATGACATGAGGAGCTATCTACAGCCAAATCTAGAGAATAGAGTGGGGGATTGGGTACTATTCATGCACTCAACAATAATCTGGGTTTATGGTTGCCATGAATCCCCTTACCTATTGCCTATTTTTATGACCCCTAGAATCTTTTCCCTTGAATTCATTAGGCAAAGAATTACAATATTTGAGTTTATTATATTTGTAGATCTATTCGGGTTCTTAACAAATCATTTCCCAAAGTTGCACAAAGCCTCCAACCTCAAGTTCCCTTTTATCATTGGCCCCTTCATTGTCAAAACCAGGTCATCCTTGTCTCAAATTCAGGAAAAGATCAAAGAGTTTGGTTTTGCATAGCTGCATGGAAGAATATATGATCCACACCAAATCATATCCAAGAGAAAATTGATGAAAAAACATGCCCCTTATGAGCATGAACAGGTTGAGGGTTTTGATAAGATGGAAAATCTTGAAGTCTGTGTTGATATGGAAGCAATCTTGCAACCAACTCAAACATAACAAGTGGAGGCAACCTTGCAACAAAGTCAAATACAACCAGCCTCTTAGAAACTGATAGTCAAAGTTCCCAAGATAAGTGTTTACAACAAGAGGAGAAGTTTAGAGGCCCTGGGAATCAATGACCAACAAACCACCCCAAAGAATATGAATATCACACAATCTACACAGATAGTGGATCTAGAAGAGGAAGAGCCCAGAGAGAAAGTACATCTAGATATGGTGGGAAGTGGTACTAGCACTGTAGAGGTTGAAAAGGAAAGAAAACTCCAAAGTGAAGGCAACTCAAGAACATTTAGCAACAAGAAATACATCTTTGATAGAACATTTGAGGCAGTTTATCAATCTAAAGAAGATTTGGAAAAACAATATGTTGAGAAATGAAACATATCTCTGGGTGAGATGAGGGATTTAGTCCCTGAAGTGGGAAATATTTCTCAGCATAAATCTTCTCTGTTCACAGTAAGAGATGTTGAAAAGAGGACCTTTAACATTGCAGTTTCAGATGAAGAAAAAGTCTCTAAGATAAATATAAGATATGACAACATCAATGCTCCAGAAAAGTCAAATTCCATAAGCATACCAGTGATATGTTGTATTCTGATTATCTGAGTTTAAGCTTGAAGAATTCAAAGCTGTCATCTTATGCAATGAAATTGGAAGGACAGTTGAGGCAGGAAAAGTCATCTACCAGAGATTGGAAGACTTAGGTCAAGAGGCTAGAATCTGAAGGTCCCCAAGGGTTGAAATCCTCATTGGATGAGAAAGACAAATTAATTCAAAGTTTGAATAAGAAATTGAAAATTTCTACTACATATCATCCATAAACAACATAATTGGTTGCTCTAGAACAAGAAAGGGAAACACTTCGTCAAGAGACATTGGACTACAAAGCTAGGGTGTTGCATTTAGAACAAGAAAAGGTAAAATGGTCAAAAGAGCAGACAAAACTGCTAAACAAAGCTGTAGCTGCAACTCCTGCTGTAAAAGTTGGATCAAACACTGAAGGACTAGTCTAGGATATGTCACAAGTAAGCTTGAAAGAAGGAGAAATCAAAGGGATGAAAGGAAGCATAGAGAAATTGAAGCAGGAGATACAAGAAAAGGATGAAAGAATGGATCAATTTCAAAAGGAGAATGAAGTCTTGTAGGAAAGAATATATAAATTAAAGATGAGGTTAAGAGGCAAAGGCCCGTTGCAGGCGGGCAATAATATCATATGTGACTCTATAGCTGCCGAAGCTTCCAAGTTCAGAGTATATTTGAATTTTATTAATGATAAATACAATATATCCATCACAGCCAGAAGCAAGTGCACTGTTGTGAATAAAACTCTAGCAAAGAAACCATCAAAATGGGCCCAGAATTCCATAAATCTACTCAACGCTATTCCTACTGTAGACCTTCAGACTATTGGGGTTAAAGACATAACTACATTTATTATCTGGGCCAGGAGGGTTATTGCTAAACATAACCTGTTGAAATCAATCCAAATCAAGGCAACACAGATGGAGCAAAGTGTACAAGAGTTCAAGGATTTGTTCATCAAAGGGCTTCCACAATTTTGGGATGGAAAGAGAAAATTGTATGATCAGTAAGAATACAATGCTCACCTAAATCATTGCAAAATGGATCACTCCAAGTTTGAAACTGGAGGGAAATTTGAAAGGAGCTACATTAGTGGAGCATCTGATTACATACTTTGAAATTCTGAATCAGTTCAAAGCAGTCAAACATGGATTACCAGTCATGTCATATGCTTCCTGCATTGACCTAGATATTCTGATAAAGGAAATGATAGATTATGATATCCCTTCTGACTGGCAATGAAAGGATATAGTACGGATGGGTAAGACAAAGTGCAGTTTTCCAGGGTCCAGTAAATGATGGCTAGATGTCACTAAAGATGTCAGATCATGTGGATGACCAGAGCAGAATAAGTGGCAAAGAATGGGACTGAAGCGCGAGAGGATTTAGAATCCACATCAAGAAACGTTCCTTGATGATCATTGTAATCGGTTCCCAAACCAAAATGTATTATTTTAATCACTGTAAATGGTTTCAAAAATGAAACGTGATCATTGTAATCGGTTTCAAACCGAAGGATCTCAACTTGTATAAATATTAGGAGTTCCAAATGTATTAAGGGTTGGCAGGAGTGAAAGGGAACAATTTTATCTATTTGGAAATTGAATGTAATTTTTTCTGAAGATGAATAGAATACACATGCAGATGTCTTGAAATATCCATGAAAATATTCTAATGGTGGTGGTCTACGTTTTGTCTTCTCTCTTTGTATGTATTTCCTGTATTTCTGATTTCATTTTCACTGTCTTCTGTTTAAATTGGATAGTTTAAAGGTCCATAATTAATCTTTTGATGCTCTCGGCTTAAGCAATTTAAACTATGTTAAGTTATTCCTAACTAAGTCAGAATTCCTTTATTTAATGCTCTAATACAATTATATGTTTTTCCTTTCTTCTTACACTCTGCAAATTACAATTTATAACTAAGATTTATCACCTCATTTAGCCTTTATCCTCTGGAGAGTTCTACTGACTAGTCAGTGCTTCCATTCATTTTCAAAAGTTTTGAATCCATAGACCTAAGTGTCCCTCCCCTTCCTTGCCAGAAAAATTATAAAATACCCTTCAAAGCAACAAAACCTAGCCAATGATTTGTTAATGAAAACTCATCTATCAAATACCAAGTGACATGAGAGATCCCTCTTTGAGATGAGCATGCTAGTACCCAGCTCTTAAGTGGTTTGTAGGTTACCTATGTCATTTGTTTTATCAGCCGAACAAATTTACAGAGTGCTAACAAGTCCCACCCAATAGTTATATATTCTATATCATAGGTAGTAACATTTTTAATTATGCCTTGCAACTATTTGCAGGCTATGATACTTTTGACGATTTTATGAATCGACATCTAGCGACTCCATAGGGTAGATAATTTTCAATTGGATAGAACACTTTGAATCTATGGTTTTTTTGAAATTGTACTTTGTTGATAAAATGTTAAAATATTTCTGATATACTCTTGCAAAAAAATTGTATGGAAGGAAGAAAGGGAAAGTAGAAATAAGGAACAACTTTGATCATCAAGCTTCATCAAAGAGTATATGTATAAGAAACTATTACATAAGTAATGATTCAGACTCAAAGAAAATCATTTGTTTCTGCGGTTTATAACATTTTCAAAATAGATCAGTAAAATTTTGCAGAGAATAGGAACAAAAGTGACTTGAATGATTCAACTTGAATCAATAATCAAGAAAAAATGAAACAGAAAAGAAACTGAGATAAAACAAAAGGAAAATAAAATTGTACAAACAAAAAAATAATAACTGAAAATAAATATATATAGAAAGCATTAGAATATTAACTCATCAATTACCCTGGTTCGACATAGTGCTTTAAATGTGAACCATTCGTTGTATATGAAAATAATCTCCCATGCATATTTTTTAATAAGTATTGTTACCAATGACATAAGTGATCTTATAGGGACCTAGCCAAAGTTTTTGGAACTTAGAATTATTTCCTTTATCAACATGTGAAAAATACCAAAACAACACTTTCTCATCAGCTTCATAGACAATTTATTTAGCCTTTTATTCAAAATACTTCTTGGCATATTGTTTCCTTTTTCTTAGATTTTTCAGAGCACAATTTATTTTTTATTCTAAGGCTAGAAAGGCACTTATTCTCTGAGAAACATCCGTCGTATTCAATTCTTCATCCTGTAATGCTAATCTAAGAGAAATAAGTTCAATTTCAACATGCATACTGGCTTCCTGGCCATATAAAAGCTAGAATGGATATGACCAGTACTAGATTTAGTGGTAATCCGATCTACCCAAATTGAATACGTGAGTAGTGTGTGCCAATGACGAGGCTTATAATCTATAATGTTTCTCAAAATCTCGATCAAGTTTTTATTTGTGGACTCAACCTTCCCTTTTTGTTGTGGATAATAGGTAGAAGAAGTAAAATGTTTCACTCCAAATTTACTAAGAAATTGAGTGAATTTTGCAGAAATAAAAGCTGGTCCATTATTTGAAATAGTTTCAATAGGAAGACCAAAATGATAAAAGATGTTAGATTCCATAAAAGCAATGAACCGTTCATATTGTGCATGCTTGAGTGGTACAACTTTAGTCGAATTAGTAAATTAATCTTTCGTTGTAAGTATAAAAACATTCCCAGTAGAAGATGAAGGATTGATAGGGCCAATGGAATCTAAACCCAATTTTGAAAATGGAAAATAAGGAAGAACAAGTTGTAAGGACATGGCACATAATTTTTCTTTGCCAACAAACTTTTGGCATTTATCACAAGCCCTTGTAAATTTAAAAGAATCTTTGAAGATGAAATGCAAATAATATCCCTTTCACAAAATTTTGAAGGCAATGGCCTTTGTTGCAAAGTGACCACCAATATGGATATTCGAATCTCCTGGTCCATGGATTTCTTTTAAAATTTTATGGGCTACTGTATCATCAATGCAACATAACAACATTCCACCAGTAGACCTACAAAATAAATAATTTCCTAAGATACGATATTTAGAGGCTTCAAGGCGGAGCCTCCTGCGTTGATTAAATTCAAGGTAATCAAGACACCTTTGAAATAAAAAATAATAATAAGGTCCTTATACCAAGGATGTTCAACTAGATCAATATTCTGACTTTCAATAATAAATAGTGTTGATAAATCATTTTCATCATTTTCAAAAGAGTCACTAGGTTCAGAGTGTTGAGCCAAGTGAAGGGCTAAGTCCCATCCCTTGATTGTTTTCAAAGCGGTAATCGTTAAATCACATTCTTGGATTTTTGCAATCCAATGTGCAATTTTCCTGGAAAGGTGAGTTTGTGAAGGTAAAAATTTGAAAAAAAGTAAATGGACTTTTGCCTACATGTGTTTACCAAGAATAAAGTAATAAATTTATTTGTAACTTTTACGCGAGAAAAAATATATTTTTCAATAAAAGAATATTTGATTTCATCATCAGATAAGCTAAGTTATGTAACAACCCTATAGTTTACTAACAACAAAGTAAGTGATTGTAACTACACTAGTTTTTTTTATATAAATAAAAACTTTAACAAACACAATAAATTCATTCACAATAAACATGAATTCAACAAAATATCTCCTTACGTCATATCATACTATTTATCAAGAACCAATGAAGTTCTACTACAATTTCTAGTTGAGTATTCTAAAGTAATCATGATACATACAAAATCTAAGGTGGCACAATAATAATCTACACTCTAAGAATTTAGGCAAATCGTCCAACTTCATATCTATAATGCGAAAATGTAATAATCAATGTTAGAAAAATCAATAAGGGTAAGAAATTAGTAAGTAAGGATCATTCATTCAACTATTCTCATAATTAATTAAGAATTTAAGAACCCCCCTTTTTTTCCACTTATGCGCATTACGATTTCAATTACTTTATTTACTGTGAAGCAATACTATAGACACTTACATATCATTTCATATATAATGATATCAACTATCATGCAAAAATAGGGAACTCATAATCATAATTACATGTAAAGCCACGATACATCCTTCCACCTACCCACCCAGCGCTTATTGACACTATGTAGTAAAATATCTCATTCTCATGTACTAGAGACAAAATATCCGAATGATTTAATAAATAAAGATAGAACGTTATAAACAATACCATATAGGTGGATTGATTAACTATTGATTTCCAATTCTACCTCCGAAATAATTGAGTTCACATCTTTAAACATTTAAGGAGGTTCATTATTTCCCAACTCCTAATTCTATTAACCATACCTTATTTTTATTATTTTCCTTTACAATATTTGACCCAATAACTACTACAATAGTCTAATATTTCCCCTATTAATTTCGACTTACATTCTACAATATACTTAAGGTTATAATTACTACAAAATTTTAATTTCAAATAATTAAAAGAAATTTTAAACACTTTATATAAAAAATAAATTAAATTTCCAAATTAATTTAAGTCAGCTTCTAAGTCGCCTCCTCGATCCTAACTTCTTACAAGTCACTGGGGTCAATCCAAAATACCAATATTCGAGAGTCAATAATAGTAACAAAATTATTAGGTCCAATCTATGGTCAATAATGGCTACAAAGAACAAGGTTCGATTCATAAGTACCACGAGGGTAATTCCCAAGTCAAGGACTTGAGTTGATCCAGATTTAGGAGCGAAACAAACTGATTACCAGACTGAATACAATAACTACAGAGATAGGAAGAATAAAACAAATATCCAGTGAACAATATATTCTATTAAATAATGAAATAGGCCGAAATTGTAAAACTGTAGAACTGAAACTGTAAAACTGCAGAACTGAAACTTGCTCGAATGGTGGTAGCTATCTCTGAGATTAGATGTGGCTGATATGCACATATGTCTGAGAACAATGGAATAAAATGAGGTTCAATAGGCACTTTTTATATTACTCATGAATTCCAAAACCCTAGACATCCAAAAACCTAACCCTAGAAGGTGAAACACCAAAAGTCATGTGGGCCCTATCAGTAAGTTGGTGTAATTTGGTACCTCAACTTCCTGGGGTCGTAAATTTTTCATATGACCTCCGTTTTAGGGAAGTGATAGCCCGTTGGAAAGGTATTTAAGAGATCTACACATTCCTCCATAAAAATTTAACTCTGACTACATTCTAACTATGGTGAGTCAAGAAAACAACATTTAGGGCCCAAAAATAGCCCTGGAAGTACAACAAGATGTGATGACATGAAACATACAAAATAAGCCAGTTGGATTAGGAGAGAGGCCACCCGTATCCACCTGTAGAACGTGTGAGGCTTCAGACAACCCCAAAAGTGTAGAACTAAAAATTATAAAGCAATACATAAAGACGTGCTAAATAAAAAACAGACACGAGGAGCTAGTTGGAATAGGTGGGTGGCCACCAATATCCATTTGGATCAATTCTCCCCCCCTTAGGAAGAAATGGTCTCCATTGTGTTGAGTTCCTCCATCAAGTGAGGAAACTTCTGCTGGATTTGGCCCCGGGTGAGCCACTTTCCTTGGTGTAGGAGTTGCCCTGCCTTGACAACCCGATAAAGCTGGATCCCCTGCTGGTGAGTGCCCTTGACCTGTGTGTCCACTATTTGATTGGTGTATGCTTGTTCCATGCAGTCAGGTTTGAGCTATGTTGGTGTCAACTGCTTGACGATCTTAGAGGTGTCCAATAATGGAGGAAAATATGGATGAAGGAGGTCCACATTGAATACTAGATGCAGACCAAGGAAGGGTGGAGTGTTGAGCTAAAAATCACTGCTACCCACATCCTTGGTGATAGTGTAAGGCCCATAATGAAGTGGGCGAAGCTTTCGATGGGGCTTGGTGAGATGCTCCTTCTGCAAATGTAACCAGACTTTATCACCAACTTGAAATTGGTGTGGTACCCTATCAAAAATGAAAGGAGATAGTACGGATGCGTAAGACAAAGTGCATTTTTCCAGGGTCCAGTAGATGATGACTAGATGTCACTAAAGATGTTAGATCATGTGGAAGACTAGAGCAGAACAAGTGGCAAAGAATGAGATTGAAGCACTATAGGAGTTAGAATCTGGATCAAGAAACGTTCCTTGCTGATCATTGTAATCGATTCCCAAACCAAAACGTCTTATTTTAATCATTGTAAACGGTTTCAAAACCAAAACATTTCATTTTGATCATTGTAATCAGTTTCAAACCGAAGGAGCTCAACTTGTATAAATATTAGGAGTTCCAAATGTATTAAGGGTTGGCATGAGTGCAAGGGCATGCTTTTAGCTATTCGGAATTTGAATGTAATTTTTTTGAAGCTGAATAGAATACACATATAGATGTCTTGAAATATCCATGAAAATAATCTAATGGTGGTGGTCTGATTTTTGTCTTCTCTCTTTGTATGTATTTCCTGTATTTCTTATTTCATTTTCACTGTCTTTTGATTAAATTGGATAGTTTAAAGGCCCAAAATTCATCTTGTGATACTCTCGGATTAATCAATTTAAACTATGTTAAGTTCTTCCTAACTAAGTTAGAATTCAATTATTTAATGCTCTGATACAATTATGTGTTTTTCCTTTCTTATTACACTCTGAAAATTACAATTTATAACTCAGATTTATCACATCATTTAGCCTTTATCCTCTGGAGAGTTCTACTGACCAGTTAGTGCTTCCATTCATTTTCAGAAGTTTTGACTCCATAAAACTAAGTGTCACTCCCCTTCCTTGCCAAAAAAATTATAAAAAACCTTTCAAAGCAACAAAACCTAGCAAGTGATTTGTTAATGAAAACTCATCTATTAAATACCAAGTGACACGAGATATCCCTCTTTGACCTGAGCATGCTAGTACCCAAATATTAAGTGGTTTGTAGGTTACCTCTGTCATTTGTTTAATTAGCCGAACAAATTTACAGAGTGCTAACAGGTCCCACCCAATAGTTATATATTCTATATCATAGATAGTAAATTTTTAATTGTGCCTTGCAACTATTTGCAGGCTATGATACTTTTGACAATTTTATGAATCAACATCTAGCGACTCCACAGGGTAGATAATTTTCAATTGGATAGAACACTTTGAATATATGCTTTTGTTGAAATTGTACTTTGTTGATAAAAATGTCAAAATATTTCTGATATACTCTCGCAAAAAAATTGTATGGAAGGAAGAAAGGGAAAGGTAGAAATAAGGAACAAATTTGATCATCAAGCTTCATCAAAGAGTCTATATGTATAAGAAACTACTACATAAGTAATGATGGAGACTCAAATAAAATCATTTGTTTCTACTATTTATAACATTTCCAAAATAGATCGGTAAAATTTTGTAGAGAACATGAACAAAAGTGACTTGAATGATCCAACTTGACTCAATAATCAAGAAAAATGAAACATGAAAGAAATTGAGATAAAACAAAAGGAAAATAAATCTGTACAAACAAAAAAAGAATAACTGAAAATAAATATATATAGAGAAAGCATTAGAGTATTAGCTCATCAATTACTTTGGTTCGACATAGTGCTTTAAATGTGAACCATTCGTAGTATATGAAAATAATCACCCATGCATATTTTTTAATAAGTAAGTATTGTTACCGATGACATAAGCGATCTTATAGGGACCTAGCCAAAGTTTTTGGAACTTAGAATTATTTCCTTTATCAATATGTGAAAAGTACCAAAACAACGCTTTCTCATCAGCTTCATAGACAATTGATTTAGCCTTTTATTCAAAATACTTCTTGGCATATTGTTTCCTTTTTCTTAGATTTCTTAGAGCATGATTTCTTTTTTATTCTAAGGCTAGGAAGGCACTTATTCTCTGAGAAACATCAGTTGTATTCAATTCTTCATCCTGTAATGCTAATCTAAGAGAAATAAGTTCAATTTCAACATGCATAATGGCTTCCTGGCCATATAAAAGGTAGAATGTGTATGACTAGTACTAGATTTAGTGGTAGTCCGATCTACCCAAAGTGCATACGTGAGTAGTGTGGGCCAATGATGGGGTTTATAATCTATAATGTTTCTCAAAATATTTATCAAGTTTTTTTTTATGGACTCAACCTTCCCTTTTCCTTGCGGATAATAGGTAGAAGAAGTAAAATGTTTCACTCCAAATTTACTAAGAAATTGAGTGAATTTTGCAGAAATAAAAGCTGGTCCATTATCTGAAATAGTTTCAACAGGAAGAACAAAACGAGAAAAGATGTTAGATTCCATAAAATAAATGACTCGTTAATATTGTCCACGCTTGAGTGGTACAACTTTAGTCCACTTAGTAAAGTAATCTGTCACTGTAAGTATACAAAAATTCCCAGTAGAAGATGGAGGATTGATATGGCCAATGAAATCTAAACCCAATTTTGAAAATGGAAAATAAGGAAGAACAAGTTGTAAGGACATGGCACATAATTTTTCTTTGCCATCAAACTTTTGGAATTTATCACAAGCCCTTGTAAATTTAAAATAATCTTTGAATATGAAAGGCAAATAATATCTTGTTCTCAAAATTTTGAAGGTAGTGGCCTTTGTTGCAAAGTGACCACCAATATGGATATTTGAATCTGCTGGTCCATGGATTTATTTTAAAATTTTATGGGCTACTATATCATCAATGCAACATAACAACATTCCATCAGTAGACCTACGAAATTCAAGGTAATCAAGACACTTTTGAAATAGAAAATAATAATAAGGTCCTTATACCAAGGATGTTCAACTAGATCAAGATTCTGACTTTCAATAAAAAATAGTGTTGATAAAGCATTTTCATCATTTTCAATAAAGTCACTTGGTTCAGAATGTTGGGCCAAGTGAAGTGCTAAGTCCCGTCCCTTGATTGTTTTCGAAGTGGTAATCGTTAAATCACATTCTTGGATTTTTGCAATCCAATGTGCAAGTTTTCTGGAAAGGTGAGTTTGTGAAGGTAAAAACTTGAAAAAAAGTAAATGGACTTTTACCTGCGTGTGTTTGCCAAGAATAAAGTGGTGAAATTTATTTGTAGCTTCTATGCAAGAAAAAATATGTTTTTCAATAAAATAATATTTGATTTCATCATCACATAAGCTGTGTAACAACCCTATGGTGTACTAACAACAAAGTAAGCGATCGTAACTACAATAGTTTTTTTTTTGATATAAATAAAAACTTTAACAAACACAATAATTTCATTCACAATTTAAATGAATTAAACGAAATATCTCCTTCAAGGCGAAGCCTCCTGCATTGATTAAATTCAAGGTAATCAAGACACCTTTGAAATAGAAAATAGTAATAAGGTCCTTATACCAAGGATGTTCAACTAGATCAATATTCTGACTTTCAATAATAAATAGTGTTGATAAAGCATTTTCATTATTTTTAGAAGAGTCACTTGGTTCAAAATGTTGAGTCAAGTGAAGGGCTAAGTCCCGTCCCTTGATTGTTTTCGAAGTAGTAATCGTTAAATCACATTCTTGCATTTTTGCAATCTAATGTGCAATTTTTATAGAAAAGTGAGTTTGTGAAAGTAAAAACTTGAAAAAAAGTAAATGGACTTTTACCTGTGTATGTTTACCAAGAATAAAGTGGTGAAATTTATTTGTAGCTTTTACGCGAGAAAAAGTATATTTTTCAATAAAAAAATATTTGATTTCATCATCAGATAAGCTGTGTAACAACCCTATGGTTGCATTAACTTCATTCACAATAAACATGAATTAAACGAAATATCTCCTTACGTCATATCATACTATTTATCAAGAACCAATGAAGTTCTACTACAATTTCTAGTTGAGTATTCTAAAGTAATCATGATACATACAAAATCATCTAACTATCTTATTTAAGGTGGCACAATAATAATCTACACTCTAAGAATTTAAGCAAATCGTCCAACTTCATATCTATAATTCGTAAATGTAATAATCAATGTTAGAAAAATCAATAAGGGCAAGAAATTACTAAGGAAGGATCATCAATATAATAATCATATGATGATTACGCACATTCATTCAACTATTCTCATACTTAATTAAGAATTTAAGAACCCCCTTTTTTTCCACTTATGCGCATTACGATTTCAGTTACTTTATTTATTGTGAAGCAATAATATAGACACTTAATAATTTCATATATAATGATATCAACTATCATGCAAAAATAGGGAACTCATAATCATAATTACATGTAAAGCAAGGATACATCCTTCCACCTACCCACCCAACGCTTATTGACACTATGTAGTAAAATATCTCATTCTCATGTACTAGAGACAAATTATCCGAATGATTTAATAAATAAAGATAGAACGTTATCAACAATACCATATAGGTGGATTGATTAACTATTGATTTCCAAGTCTACCTCGAAAATAATTGAGTTCACATCTTTAAACATTTAAGGAGGTTCATTATTTCCCAACTCCTAATTCTATTAACCATACCTTATTTTTATTATTTTCCTTTGCAAGATTTGACCCAATAACTACTACAATAGTCTAATATTTCCCCTATTAATTTCGACTTACATTCTACAATATACTTAAGGTTATAATTACTACAAAATTTCAAATAATTAAAAGAATTTTTAAACACTTTATATATAAAATAAATTAAATTTCCAGATTACTTTAAGTCATCTTCTAAGTCATCTCCTCGATCCTAACTCCCTACACGTCATTGGGGTCAATCCCAAATAATAATATTCGAGAGTCAAGGATAGTAACAACATCAGTACGTCCAATCTATGGTCAATAATGGCTACAAAGAACAAGGTTTGCTTCACAAGTACAAGTACCACGAGGGTAATTCCCAAGTCAAGGACTTGAGTTGATTCGGATTTAGGAGCGGAACGAACTGATTAACAGATTGAATACAATAAACACAAAGATAGGAAGAATAACACAAATATCCAGTGAACAATATCTTCTATTAAATAATAAAATAGGCTGAAACTGTAAAACTGCAGAACTGAAACTTGCTCGAATGGTGGTAGCTATCTCTGAGAAGAGATGTGGATGATACACACATCCTTCTGAGCAGAATGGAATACAATGAGGATCCATAGGCCCTTTTCATATTACTCATGAATTCCAAAACCCTAGACATCTAAAAACCTAACTCTAGAAGGTGAAACACCAAAAGTCATGTGGGTCCTATGGGTAAGTTGGTGTAATTTGGTACCTCAACTTCCTAGGGTTGTAAATTTTGCATACGACCTCCTTTTTAGGTGTGCAATAGCCCGTTGGAAATGTATTTAAGAGATCTACACATTCCGCCATCAGACTCTGACTCTATCTACCGTCTAGTTGTGGTGAGTCATGAAAACAATGTTTAGGGCCCCAAAACATCCCTGGAAGTACAACAAGATGTACTGACATGAAAACATACAAAATAAGCCAATTGGATTAGGAGAGAGGCCACCCGTATCCACCTAGAGAATGTGTGAGGCTTCAGACAACCCGAGAAGTGTAGAACTCACAATTATAAAGCAATACATAAAGATGTGCTAAATAGAAGATAGACACGAGGAACCCGTTGGAATAGGTGGGTGGTCACCAATATCCACCTGGATCAATCCTCCCCCTTTAGGAAGCAATGGTCTCCATTGCTTTGATTCCCTCCATCAGGTGAGGAAACTTCTGCTGGATTTGGCCTTGGGTGAGCCACTTTCCTTGGTGTAGGAGTTGCCCTGCTTTGATAACTCGATAAAGATGGATCCGCTGCTGGCGAGTGCCCTTGACCTATGTGTCCACTATCTGATCGGTGGATGATTGTTCCATGTAGTCAGGGTTGAGATATGTTGGTTTTAGCTATTCGACGATATCAGAGGTGTCCAATAATGGTGGAAAATATGGCCGAAGGAGGTCCACATTGAATATTGGATGCATACCAAGGAAGGGTGGAGTGTTGAGCTAAAAATCATTGCTACCCACAACCTTGGTGATAGTGTAAGGCCCATAACAAAGTGGGTGAAGCTTCCGATGGGGCCCAATGAGACGCTCCTTTTGCAAATGTAACCAAACTTTGTTGCCATCCTGAAACTAGTGTGGTACCCTCTGTTTATCATGGCGCTGCTTGTACTTAGCATTGGATTTCAACAAAATCTCCTGGACCTGTTGGCAGATGTGATGAATTCGCTCAATGAATCTGGTGGCTTTGTCGATTGTAGACTAATCAGGGGAATAGTCTGTCTGTTCGGTGGTAAGAGGAAGTGCAACATCAATGGGTCCCAAGGGTTGGAATTCCTGACCCACCTAAAATGGGCTATGGTTGGTGGAACTATGGAGAGCCCTTTTGTAACTGTGTTAGACATATGGGAGACTCTCATCCCATGTACGGGGATGCTTAGAATTGTACATGCATAGGATGTGCACAATCATTCGATTGACGACCTCGGTTTGGCCATCGGTTTGGGGGTATAAAGAAGTGGATTTTGTGAGCTTGGTGTCCAACAAAGACCAGAGACTCGACCAAAAGGTGCTAAGGAACCTACTATCGCAATTAGAGATGATGGTCTGTGGTATCCCAAAGTGAAACCAAACTCGTTCGAAGAAGATATTGGTAGTATCTTTCGTTGTGACATTCTTCTTACAGGCTGTGAGGATGAACATCTTTGAAAACCGATGAATGACCACAAACGCGCAGTCATTTCCATGTTTGGTGGACGGAAAAACAGACATGTAATCCATGGATATGGATTCCCATGGCTTCTTGGGAATCAAAAGAGGGGTGTATAAGCCTTTCTTCTTGATGGCCGACTTGGCAATGGCGCAGGCAGTATAATATCTAATGTACTTGCTGATATCCTATCAAAGTTTTTGCCAATAAAATGTTTTTGAAGAACCACCATAGTTTTCTCTACACCAAAATGTCCTGCGACCCAACTATAGTGGGCTTCCCAAATCAAATTTGCATGCTCGCTTGTAAGGACATAGAGATGGACCATGTGGCATAAGATTTTGTCCAAAATGTGAAAATCAGTGACAGTGGTACCTGTACCCAAGAGATGATATGTGGTGGCGAAGTACAGATCTTGCTGGTAAATTTGGGGACACTCCGATGTTTTATGTCAACATGAATGGAGCACAGTGGTAAGTGCATCCACAAGAGGTCGACTGAGGCAGTCAACGACATGTTTGGAGATACATGTATTATACTTTATATTGAGATGGAACTGCTACAGGTAGGTGGACCACTTCTGATGGCGATCATTCTGTAATTTCCCCCGTGTCTGTATGAACTGCAGAGGCTTGTGATCAATGTGTATGCTCATCTCTGTCCCCAGAATGTAATGTTTCCATTGATAACAAGCTTGTGCAATGGAATACATTTCCTTTTCATAGGTGGGGTATTTTCGGACAGTGTCAAAGAGTGTCTCACTATGGTATGCCACTAGATGCTTGTGCTAAGTGAGAACTGCACCCACAACATAATCAGTTGCACCAGTGTCAATATCGAATGGTTGTTGTAGATCGGGCAAGGAGAGTACTGGAGTTGAGCACAAACGATGTTTTAGATCTTTGAATTCTTGTTGCTGCTCCTTCCCCCACACGAACTTGGCCCTACCATCGCCCTTGGTAACCTGACTAAGGGCCCATGCAATGTGGGAGAATCCCAACACAAACCGTCGATAAAAATTGGCAAGTCCCAAGAAGCTTCGAAGCTCGGTCAGTTTGGTCGGGGCTGACCAGTCACAAATGAGTTGGATCTTAGCTGGATCAACATGTACCCCATGCTCATAAACAATGTAGCCTAGGTATTGGACCTTGTTCATGCCAAAAGAGCATTTTTCCAAGTTGGCATAAAGCTTGTGCTGTCGTAGAGTGCTCAAAACTTGCTGAATATGCCGCATGTGCGCCTCCCACGTTCTATTGAAGATGAGGATGCCATCAAAATACACTACCACAAAGGAGTTGGTGAAGGGTCTCAAGACATCATCCATCAACCTCATGAAAGTGGATGGTGCATTTTCTAATCCAAAGGGCATGACTAGCCCTTCGTAGAGATGTTCTTTATACTTGAAGGCTATCTTCCAGACATTAGTTGGTTTGATGGGAACCCGGTGGTAGCCAAACTTTGGATGAATATTGCTGAAGAAATTTTCCCCCTTGAGTTGGTCAAGAAGGTCATCAATCCTAGGAATGGGGTAGCGATTCTTGACTGTGATTTTGTTTAAGGTTCTATAATCAATACAAAGTTGCCAAGTCCCGTCCTTCTTCTGCACCAGTACAATCGAGCTTCCATAAGGGGAGGAGTTGCGTTTGATGTGCCCCTTTTGAAGAATATCTTGGTTGTGATGCCTAATTTCGTCATTCTCCATCAACGAGCATTGATATATTGGTCCATTAGGTATAGGTGCGCCGGGGGTCAGATCAATTGGATGCTTGACTTGGTAGTGTGTCGGTACCCATGTAGGTGAGACAAAGATGTCTCTTTATTCTTCCACGATCCCATCCACTTGCTTCTACTACAAAGAGAGGCGTTGTGTAGAGGCCACAAATGTGGCGACGACCTTCTTCTTACTACGAGCACAGATCACAAAGAAAATAAACTTCTCGGTCTGTGAAATGACCTTACTGCATTGCTTAGCATAGATTAAAGAAATATCAGTAGGCGATGCCACCTCTGGGATCCTATACAATTGTCTACCCAAAGTAATAATAACACTGTGGGGTCTAGACTCATACAGAACATGACTCTTCCACAAATATGGTTGTCCTAAAATAACATCACAAACTTCAAGGGGAGCAATATCACACAATACCTCATCTTTGAAAGGCTTAATGGTGTAGGGCATACAACACTATTGGCTGATACAAAATCTCTTCCCTGACAAAGCCATCCAATGGTGTAGGGCTGTGGGTGTGGTTTCGTTGGCAGGTTTAGCCGCTTGATGACCTCTGCTGAAATCAGGTTCCTCTGAATACCGCTGTCGACAATGAAATGAATCAGATCCCCGTTGACCCACATCTGCGAGTGAAAGAGGCGTTCCCCTTCATATGGTTCTTCTGGTTTGCTTGGCCAGACTTTGGTGGTAGAGACTGTGTCATTGGATTCAACATTAATAATACGCTTCCCTCCTTCAGGGTTTGACTCAGAATCAAAATCGACCTCTTACTCAGAAGCCTTCAACTCGACCATGAGGGACTTCTTGGAGCAACATTCGTTGGTGTTGTGCCAAGGAATTTTATGGTACTCACACCATTTTCCCGTGTCCTTCTTCATCTTCTCGTTGCCCTTCTTGTGTTGCGGCTTGGGTGAATTTTCTTGAGGGAAGACATCTCGACTTGGTTCCCTACTGTGTGGGTTGGGGTTGCCTTTTCATTGCTTCGACTGTGAGGGTTTTTCAGATCCAAAATATCGCCGTTTCTGCTTAAATTTCTGCTCGATATTGACAACATATCTATAAGCTGTGCCCAATGAGGCGATGTCCAAGAACTCCATTTCTATTTGAATGTATCTATGCAAACAACCGCGGTATTTGAGCACTAGATGATGCTCATAATATTTGATACCTAATTTGGTGCATAGGTACGAAAAATATTGGTGAAGTCTGGTACTGTCTGGTCCCTTTCTTGACGTAGGGTGGTCAATCTGGTGTACTGGTCCTCGTAGCTTCCAATAGGGTAGTAATATTCTTTAGTGGCATCCTGTAAGGAATCCCATGTAGGGGCCACCACAAAAATTTCAGATTTCTCCATGACCCTTTGCTCAAAGTAAGTATCCCACCAGTATTTAACATAGGGAACGACATTGAGGAGTGCAAAAGTGATCTTTTCTCGATCGAAAAAATTGTGGACCGAAAAATATCCTTTGAGAAGATTCAATCATTTATCTACAACATCCACATCTATCAGTCCTTCAAATAATGGAATATCAAAATTTACCTATACCTTGAAGGGGGTTGCATGGCCGTTTAATGAATATGCTTTTCCCGTGGGTAATCATCGAAGGATCTGCGCGAAGTTGTCCATCATTTTGTTCCTTTGTCGTGCGAGGGATTCCTTGAGCAACATTTTAATAGGATCTCCTACTCCATAATATTTATTTTCGTCTCCAATAGGTTGTTTTTGGGCTCAGTGCAATCGATCTGGTAATGGATCGATTGGTTCGAGTCCCAACTTCTTGTACCCAGACCTTGTCAGGGACATGCACGAAGAAAAATAAATGAAGAGAAGACCGCTTTGATACCACTGATTGAGATTTAGGAGCGGAAAGAATTGATTAATAGACTGAATAAAATAAACATAGAGATAGGAAGAATAACACAAATATCTAGTGAACAATATATTCTATTAAATAATGAAATAGGCTGAAACTGTAAATTTGCAGAACTGAAACTTGCTCGAATGGTGGTAGCTATCTTTGAGAAGAGATGTGGCTGCTACATGCATCTGTCTGAGAAGACTGTAATACAATGAGGCTCCATAGGCCCTTTTCATATTACTCATGAATTCCAAAACCCTAGACATCCAAAAATATAACCCTAGAAGGTGAAATGCCAAAAATCATGTGGGCCCTATGGGTAAGTTGGTGTAATTTAGTACCTCAACTTCCTAGGGCTGTAACTTTTGCATACGATCTCCGTTTTAGGCGTGTGATAGACCATTGGAAAGGTATTTTAGAGAAATACACATTCTGTCATCAGAATCTGACTCCGCCATAGTCTTACTGTGGCGATTCAAGAAAACAACGTTTAGGGTCCAAAAACAACCCTGTAAGTACAACAAAATGTGTTGACATGAAAACATACAAAATAATCCAGTTGGATTAGGCGAGAGGCCACCCGTATCCACCTGGAGAATGTGTGAGGCTTCAGACAACCCCAAAAGTGTAGAACTCACAATTATAAAGTAGTACAGAAAGACGTGCTGAATAAAAAACGAACACGAGGAGCCAGTTGGAATAGGTGGGTGGCCACCAATATCTACCTTGATCATGAGTTCTCGCCAAAAAACTCAAATCAATTAACCACAAAAATAAAGAACATGTTTACCACTGATGGAGATTATCCACTAACTGAAATAAAACTTAAATGATTGAGACTAAGGACTCCAAGCTAAATGCTTGAATAGTTTGCCAACTATCAACATTAGCATTACAAAGTTACGAATTGCCAAAAAAACAGTTACGCTCAAGAAGTCCCTTGGATTACATACGACACAATAAAAATTTCAAAAACCCCATTCAAAACGAACGCAATCATTGAAGGGCAGTGATTAAATAGTGGAAAATATCTAGGTTCGTTTAAGGCACAAACAATTAAGTGTAAGTCTAATGACTTCAAGATTAATGAGACATAAGTAAATCTGTGGCCTCAGATATGGACCAGGGAGTGTGACTATCTTCACACAGTGCGTGAAAAATATTTCAGAAGTTAGCATGGTTAATCATTAGTGAATGGTTATGGGACCTCCCATTCAAAACACAACAAAAAATTAGCACACCTTTCAGGTAACACAGAGTTGCAGACAAACAATCCAGTAAAACACACCTTAAAACCAAGGACCGATTGGACAACAAAAATTCTAAGGTACTCTAATTTTGATAACTTGAAATCGATTCATAAAGCCTAGGGTATTGGTCATTCTTCAATAAACGTGATGCACAGGAAGGAACCAGTTCTGTAAGAACGTGATGCACAGATCAAGGTCTTGGGATTTTTATTTGTTAAAGCTCGATCAACGAAGGAATAGAAATGTGCTCTCAACTAGAATTTCTTGTGAAAATATTTCAGGAGTAAGGGAAAAGTATACTACTGAAGCTCTTAAACATCACTGCCAAAGCTTACTTCTGTCTTAAGGTGGAAAATAGTAAAAATTTATGTTGACTAAGTTAAAGGTTTGCTAGGGTTTTTGATACTTGACACAGTCCTGAGCAGCATAGAAAGCGAATCAAGAACACTAAAGAACGCCACAGATCTCTTGAATTCTCTATGCATAAACATCATCTTCTATAAACAAGATCAACCAAAATTTGACTTAAAGTTCGAGGAGTCACATTAGCAGAGTACTAAGAAAGTTATCACCATGGATTGTGCAAGCACTGAATGAAAAGGAGGTTACCAGATGCATTTTTTATTTTTTATTTTCTTAACTAGAGCACTAACAAATTACAATATTATAGATAAAAGAATTTTCGAATCAACTCTAAGACTTAACTGCAATTTAGTTATTATTTTATTTTTTACAATAGCTAATATATATATATATATATATGCAACACTACTATATATTCAAGTTTGTCATTCAATCACATTGAAACCCATGAGAATAATACCATATCCGAATTTCCTTAACATATACAACACCATGTCAATCTAATATCATTAGATCTAATCGTACTCATCTTACAAATATTAAATAAAAAAAACAACAAAATATTGAATAAGACCAAATACCGTAACTAGGAGATTATTGAATTATGTTGTTGTTCATCAAGCGAGAAGCTTTTGTGTCATCCCTCATTTTTCCTGCTAATCCATAGACTTCACCGGTACCTCCCAACCAATGCTAGGGGTACTATTCTCCCCCCTTATCCCCCCGAGCCACAATGGGGCCACACACAAAAACTAGACTCAATAGCACAAACCTACTCTCACAAGGAGAGGCTTCCACCTCTTGCACAAGATTACAACCCAACTCTCCACAAGTAAACTAGTCAAGAAAAATTTCAGCAACATAACCTTCATCCAATAATAGGGTCCCTTCTCTCTTCCTCACCATTTCTTTTTTAGGAAAAGTTATGTTGGAGATACTTCATAAAAACCTAGGATTTCATTTTCCTAAGGTTTTCCCTATGTTTATTAGTCATTATTCAGTCTCCTATATGTTAGGGAGAATATTCATCTAGGAGAATATTCTCTTTAGTTCACACTTCAGTTTGATCAGTTGAGTGGAGTCTAGATGCCACATTGAGATTGTAACCATGAAACATTGGAATCATCACCAACTAATGCACATTGTCCTTGGGATCATCACCAGACTAGCGCATTACTCATGATTCCTTGATCTCCTCCTCACTTCACTCATTTTCAGTCAGTTAACTGAAGATTGAGAGACTAGTTAACTCAAACTAGGTAGCAGTTCACTCTCGTAACTTCCTGAGAGACTAGACTAGGTGGAAGTTTACTCCTGTAACTGCTGGTGTGTGTCTAGATCACTATAGAACACCACTATGGTTCATTGGATTCTCCCCCCATGTGCATTATTTGAGTTATACAGAGTATATCATGTGTAATTTATCATTCATTCATTTGGTTAATGATAATTCTTCCATTCTTTCTCTTATTATTCTCTTTTCTCATATTTTCTTTGCAACTGTGTATGTCAATTCCTAGCTAGATCTATAATTTGTAGGTTCAATACATGCACATGGTATCATAATCAACGGTCTACTAAGGAAAAGACACACCAAATTATTTTTGCAGGTACCGAAGATTGAAGACAACGAAAAAATGGAATTTCCAAAAGAATTCATTCTTACACCGTACAATTTATTTGCATGGAAGGAGAAGATGATAATGCATCTTCGAGGTAGAGGATTATACCGATTAACCATGAACACAGAGACAGAAGCAAAATCATCCATAGAAAAATCCAAGTATCTAAATCGAATGGATGAAGCATTTGGAACAATTTGCACTCTCATTTCTCCTGAACTCCTCTTTCACATATCCTCTTGTAAAACCCCCAATGAAGCCTGGACCACAATGGAAGGGATTTTTTTCAAACATGACGAGATGAGGGGACACATTCTCGAGGTGGAATTTTTCACATTTGATCCAAAACCCTTCGACAATATCCAGGATTTCCTTACCAAATATAAGGATTTGTTGTCACAACTCAAGGATTGCGGGGTTGATAAATCTAAGGAGGAGAAAATAATGGTTCTCACCATTCTATCCAAACTTGTTCTATAATACTTAGTGTTTGTATCCACATTTCATTCAATTAGATTCACCTTTAGATCTACCTGGACGATGCCCTCTCTTGAGGCCTTTATCGAGTCTCTTACACAAGAGCAGAACAAGCTCATCGATATGGGAAAAATCAAAGGCCCAAAGGTGCATGCACTTACTGTGCAAGATGGAATCGGTCATCAATATCATAAATCTAAATACAAATACAAAAGGAACGAACATGCAAATCCAAAGAATGAAGGGTACTCAAAACCCTTCAACAATGCCTCTAGATCCAAAGGTGGAAAGGGAAGAAAATGGGAGAAATGCACTTACTTCCACAAAGGATTCCACCCAGAATCTGCATGTATGTAGAAATAGATAGATCTAATGACCCAAATACTTCAGCAAAACAACCTTGGAGATTGCATCCTTGAGGGTGCCAAGAAGAAGAAGCCAGAAGATCATAATCCCAAGAAAGGTAATTCTAGCCATGCCTTGATTGCCATCAACTCCTCTCTCGATGCTTGGATCGTAGATTCAGATGCATCACTCCACATGGATGCCACAAAAGAAGTATATTCTTCATTGGATGCATGCAAAGGTCCTCCTATTTGTTAAAATATTGTGTAACTGCAAAGAATATTCTCATCCCCTTTTGTGGATAAAGATAAAATATATTTATTATTGATTATATCAATCCCCTTTTGTGGATTGATCATGTCGGGCATTATAATTAACCAAATCCCCTTTTGCGGATTGGTCAAACCCTAATTGTAATAGGCTAAATGAAAAGACGGTCCCAAAATATATTAAAGTGGTTATAACCACCTAGAATGAGAAGTTGGCCCTGCCAGTGAAAAGACACTTGTTCAACACCTGCCAAATTGTATAAATAAGAGAGGCCAACGCCTCATTTGCACACACACTCAGCTCACTCATCTTGTGCACAATTTTTGAAGGAAGATGCAGTTGTCGATTGCTGGAAGAAGGAAGCTGCAGTTGCTGGTTGCCGGGAGAAGGAAGAGAGAGAGGCGTGTTGCTTAGTGTTGGATATTCTCTGTTGTCTGGTTCATTATCTTGGCATTGTATTGGCTATCTATATTAAGGAAGTTTTGCTGGGTTTTCTTCCCCTTGAGGGTTTCCCAGGATGAATGCTTGTGTACTCTTGTGATTGTGTTTCTCTAAGTGATCTTGTCTATGCTATTGTTATCTAGTAAATTGAAAGTAACCTAATAATAGCAGAAACTTGAACATGGTATCAAAGCTAAGCTGAAGAGAGCATCTTTCACAGGAAAAAGAAAAACGTCACTGTTGTCGTACATGAAAATTAGGGATTTTTATTAAAGAAGGTTTTCAGCCCCAAATCCATCTAGAAATGTGCGCCCTACCTCAAGGAACATTTTGGCATCTTCAACGCACATTTTCAGTGGCTAGATCTCTCAGAAAGTGAAACCCTAGTTTTCACAAAGTACCCGAAGTACCAGAAAACCAGAGTACTAGAAGTACCAGAAGTACCAGAGTACCATAAGTACCAGAAAACCAGAAGCACCAATCCAGAAATCCACAAATCAAGTTTGAAGGAGTAAAATTTGGATTTTCAAAAATCTGACTGTACCAGCATACTCGCCTCAGTCCAACACATCTTTTGGTGAGTTCAGTTTTAGTTTTCAGATCCAAGAAATTTGATTTTTTTATTATTTCTATAGCCCAGAGGGATAGGGTTTCTACTACAAGAAAGAATGACTACCAGCATGACGGTAGAAGACAGGCTAGAAGGATCTAGAAACTTCAGTTCTTGGAAGCATAGGTTGTAGATGATCCTAGACGAGAATGATCTCCTAGAACATGTTACAGTGGGTGTACCAGAACCAGATGAAGAAGAGGAAAAGACCAAGCATAAGAAGAATGAAAAGAAAGCAAAGAGAATCGTGTCAGATTTAGTAAAGGATCACTTGATCCCTTATATATCCGAACTAAAGACATCAAGGCAAATGCATGAAGCACTCAACAGGTTATATGAAAGCAAAGACATTAGCTGGAATCTTACCTTAAGAAATCAGCTTCGTAATATGAAGATTGACAACTCAGAATATGTCACATCCTATCTTATGAGAGTTTCTCAGATCATAGATCAGCTTGTAGCTATTGGAGATGTCATTAGTGACAAAGAACTTGTAACCACAACCCTAAATGGGTTTCAAACATTTTGGATTCCCTTTGTACAAGGAGTGTGTGCAAGAAGCAAGTTACCCAAGTTTGATAAGTTATGGGTAGAATGCACACACGAAGAATCTAGACTTGCAGACCAATATAAGAGATTAATTGTTGACGAAGAGGAAGCTCTTATAGTTCAAAATAACAAAAGAAGTTCCTTCAAGAGGAATAATAAAGAAGCTAACTCTATAAGAGTTCCAGATAAGAAGAGAGATGTTTCAAAGATCAGATGCTACAACTGTGAAAAGTTGGGACACTTTTCCTATGACTATCCTTAAGGAAAAGGGAAAAGAAAGCATCAAGCACATGTGGCAGAGGAAGAGGAATCTCCTCCCTCAAA
>JZKD02S2236224.1:98460-119229 GCA_000966675.3 Picea glauca
AGTACTTCTTTCACTGAGACCTTTTCCCCTTTGCTTATAAAAATCATTACTACTGAGTAATGTTTCTAGGTCACCAACATTGTGTATAGGAGTGCTTTGGTTGTTACCTTCTTATTCTTCATTCAAGATAGTCTGGATGAACGAGTTACTAAATCCCACCTAAAGCATTTGTTCTACAATTGTTTTTTGGATCAAAGCCTTTTATCTTTTCAGCATACTTTAAATTCACATTGTTGAAATGATTTGCAAACTCGTCAATTTTATTTATATTTCTAAACATGAAATCTCAAATATTCCATGGCAAGGGAATTAATTAGTTTTTCCTTTTTTTTATGTAGCTAGAAGTTATACTGCCTTGCCACCTCTGTAATAAATAGTTTTTCACATACATGATACATGATAAAAGAAGGATTTTCTTTCGAACATAATATCCTTATGACACTGTGATTCTCCATTTGTTTTATTGTTCCTTTTTTCTCTAAGAATCTGTTAGCTTGGTCAAATATCCTTGAAGTATTTTCGCCCAACAACAACCTTTTGAAGTCTGAAACAAAATAATTACAAACTTCATAAAAATATAGAGGGGTCTTTTGTCTCCATAGTGCCTGATACTGGAAGGTAACTAGATCTATTTTTGGATTCACCCTCTTACTTATGGTCAAGTTTGGAAATTGACAACAATACAAAATAAACAACATCAGATAATAAGCCATAAATTATTTTTTGTCCTTTTTATAGTGTGATAATTGGGACGATATTTCGATAGAAATCAATTTTCCCCTGTTTAAGATGTCCTGTTATTTCACTGTAAAATGAAAAATATATAAAATAATGTGAGAGATAGAAGAAGTGTTTTCCTGACCTATCAACCTGGTAAACAACCACACAATTTCTTGATAGGGGTTTTTAAAAGATTCAACTTGGATTCTGGTTATGTATTGTGGGATAGATGCAGGATTCTCCAAATATTCAGGCAGGAGGTCAAGCCCATTGTAATGTTTCCTCAAAAAAACTTTGCAGTCTTCTCCTTTGAAAGTAAACGTCAGCTCTAGGAGCTTCAACATCTTGCGAAAAACTTACAGTGAAAGGGAAATCGAAGACTGATATTGGAGTTGTATAATTCTCTGGCTTGGAACATTCGTGTCCACACACCATGCAAAAATTTCTTTATAGTAAAAAAACCTCAGGGACACAGACATCACGAGCGATTCCATATGCCCAAATTACACCTTTCTGTGCAGGAGGAGAGGAATAATATGAATATGCTCTTGCATACTAGAAGTTATGGTCTTCACGACCAAAGATATTTAAAGTATCACCACAAAAATTTTGTCTAGTTGATTTTGCCATAGGTTGATGGGAGTATTTCTTCAGCTGGATAATAAATTCAAATAAATATTTTTGGAGAGATGATGATAATTTAATTCCTTGGAAAATGGAGATTTAATGACTAATTCCTTGAGCCTTTCTCCATTAATGACAATCTTTTTGGATCCTGAACAATAGTTGTTAGCATTAAACAACACTTAATGCATATTGGGAAATGCAAGAGAATGGCTGGGACAGACGAATGCAAGTTTGAATATGCATATTTTCATGAATGAACCAACCTGGGAACCCACAGTTATGGATGATAAAAAATATATTAAGTGTGGAAAGGCAATTGGTCAGACTTGCATGCAAAAGGAATAAAATACTTCGGGGCTCGACACTTGCAACAAATATGATGAGGGATTGAACCCGCGAACCCGTGAAATTGTAAAAATGGCTAAGTGTAGCAACATACTCATGACATGGGAAAGTGGATGGATATGAAGGTCCACGAACCCACGAATCTGCCGATTTATGAAATATGACTAAGTAGGGTAACTAGAAAGGGAGAGAAGAAAGGATAAAAGAAAGAGGGAAACAAGGGGAGGTGTAGAAGAGGGAAGATAAATGGAAAAAAGAAGTTGGGAAGATAGAATGGGGAAGGAAAACCCAGAAATAGGAAATGATCTCAACAACTGGCTCCAACTATGGGATGATAAACCCCTGTGGATTGTGAAGAATCCAGAATATTCATGACCAGGTGTTTCTATTCATTGGGATATGGAGTCAAAAGGTAAGGATATACAAAATTTAAGTAAAAGAAAAATTATGTACAAGGAAATGAGAAAATTTCAGGTGAAGAAACTTTTCAAATGTTTCCCATTAACAGGAAGCATTAACATTTTACCCTTCATATCTTTGAGTATATAAGAATTAAAACCCAAGATATTTTCAATGATGTATGGTCCAAACCAAAGTTCTTTGAATTTTGTGTGCATCGATGGTTTCTCCTTAACTTTGATCCAGAGTAACACCAGTTCTCACTTTTGAAAATTCTTTATGGTTGCATTCTGATAAAAATATATTTTGATACTTTGTTGTTTCTGAGAAGTTCTATTCAATGTTTTACTTCGCTCTTCATCCAATTTCAATAAATGGTTCACTCTCTTTTTCATAGGTGAACTATCTTCTGTATCCTATGTATTAACAACAAAAGTCAAGGCATTTAGCTCAAGGCTAATTGACATTTTTTCTTCTTTCCAATAAACCAATGTATATAGAGACATCCCAGTGCTATCTTTCAGAGTCATTTTGCTCGCCCACAATGCATCAATCAACTTCAAATTCCAATTCCTTTGGTTCTTATCAATAGTTTCATTCAATATCCGAATGAGTGTCTTATTAGTGGATTCTGAAAGACCATTCCCTTATGGATAATAATTTGATTACTACCCCATAAGAATCCCATATTCTCCACAAAATTCTATAAATTTTGAGCCAATGAAAATTGAGCCATTATCAGTGATGAATTTTTCTTGGACACCGAACCTTGACAAAATATTGTCTTTGAGAAACTTAATCAACTCTTCAGAATCAACCTTTTTTAATGCCACTTCTTCTGGCCACTTTGTAAAATAATATGTAGCGGTGAGGATATATATATGTACTTTTCTTGACTTTGGATTTATTGGTCCAATGACATTGAATCCCCATTGGGAAAATGATTGTTCTACATATATAGGATGTAATGGCATTGCAGATTTTTTCATTTTCCCTGAAAATTGTTGACAAGATACACATTTCCTTTTGGTATCATATGATTCTTTAAAAATTGATGGCCAATAAAACCCAGATATTATTATCTTATGGGCGGTGGAGGTAGGCGCAAAATATCCACCACATATTCCTTCATGGAATTCTTTCATCAATTATAGAGATTTACTTTCATCAACACATCTCAACAATATACCATCATAGTTCCTCTTGAACAATATATCAACAATCAACACATATTGACTTGACTTCATCTTCAATGATCTTTGCTCTTTAGGGTTCATGGTGACTGGAAATTGTCCATACCTCAAGTAAAATACAATATCTCTATACCACTCTGAATCTGCCATGAGTTATCTTACTGAGATTGAATTCACTCCATCCAAAGATTCACTATTTTCAATGAGCTTACATAAACCCTGTCCTTTAACTCCCTTTAAAGGTTTAATTTCAATACCATATTCTCTCAATTGTTGATTTAAAAGCATCTTCACAGGAGAGGATGGAACATACACAATGACATGAGAATTTAGTATGTAAGTCCGAAAGTGTGCCACCTCTTTAACAAGAGATAGGGATTGCTTCTCCAATTCTGAATATCTCAATTCATAATCATGAAGGGTCTTGCTCATGAAGCTAATTGAAAATTCTTCACCCTTGGTATTCCTCTGAGTAATAATAGATGAAACAACTGTTTCTATAGCGAATGAATAAATGATAAAGTCTCTTTGAAAATATGGGCTACTGAGGACTGGAGCTGTAGTGATTTTTTTTTTTATATTATTAAAAGCTTCTTGTGTACCCGTGGTCCATTCAAAAATTTGGTCCTTTTTCAACAATAAATTGATCGACTTCACAATACTTGCATAGTCAGGGACAAATCTTCGTACAAAGTTGATCTTGTGGAAGAATGATTGAACTCCCTTAGATGATGGGAGGTTGAGTTCATTTATAGTTTTAACTCTTTCTGGATCTATATATATTCCTTCCTTGCACACAATATGACCCAATAGTTTTCCTTGAGTTACAACAAACAAACATTTCTTTGGATTTAAGGAAACACCTTATAGCCTACACCTATCAAAAACTTTCCTCAGGTGATGAATGTGATCTCTCCTAGTTTTTGAGTGTACTGTTAAGTCATCTTGATAATCCACCATGAAGTTCCTATAAATACCTCAAAATCATGATCCATAGTCCTATGAAATGTAGCTCCTACATTTTTAAAACAAAAGGGCATCCAAGCATATGCATAAGTCTCCCAGGTGTTATGAAAGTTGTCTTTTCTATGTCTTCTTCAACAACCAATACTTGATTATACCCAAAAAAACCATCTAACATGGACATGCAGGCTGATCCTGTGACTTGTTGGAGAATAAACTCCATGTTAGGAAAAGGATAATTATCCTTTACACTTGATATGTTAAGATCCATGAAATCTACACACATCCGGATCTCCCCAATATTTTTTCTTACTATCACAATGGTTGAAAGCCAATTAGAATGTCTAGTCGGGTATATTATTCCATCCTTCTTTAATTTCTCCAATTCAATCTTTACCAGTGGTTTTAATTTGGGGTTCATTATCCTTATCTTCTACTTCATAGGCTTTGCCCCTTCTCTCAAGGGAACAATATGTTGAAATATTCTTTTATCATATGCCTTCAAATCATCATAACTCCATGCAAACACATCAAGATATTCTTTAAATAATGCAACATATTAATCAACTTCGTCAATTGTGCAATCAAATCCCAAATAGACGTATTTTGGGGAACTATCAGTTCCAATATTAATTTTCCTTATTTCTTGGACCTTTTGGAGCGATGCTTCTTCGAGGAGGTTTTTAGCATGATCGTCTCTTATGAAAAGAGACTCAGATTGATACAATTCCTCAGGACAACAATTATGTGATTTCCCTCATCTTCATCGTCGTTCATCAATTTTTTTTCCAATTCTTCATCATTCTCAAATACTTCTAAATACTCCTGATTATCAGATACAAAAGGTTAGAATATTATTTTTACTTGAAAATATGTTTTTTTTTAACATCATCTGGGTTTGATAATGAGGCCACCAAAGCTAATGAATTTTCCTCCTGATTTTTGTCCCTTGGGATGAAGAAATGTTGAAAGAGATGAAGGTTTCCATCAATTCATTAACTCTTTTGAAATATAGCTTGAGTCTTTCTTTTTTAATCTTATACCTCTAGGTAACTTTATTTATTACCAACTCGGAGTCATCTGTCACAATTAGATGTTCTATCTTCATTTCTTGTGCGAGAATCAATCTCTGAATCAAAGCTTCATATTCTACCTCATTATTGGCACATGAAAATTCAAGTCTGATAGCATGTGTATGCACAATCTTTCCTGGGTTTACAAGGACAATTCCAAATCCACTCCCAGAACTTGAGAAATCTCCATCAAATGCCATCCTCCAATAACCTCAAACTGATGCTTTTGATTCTCCATATTTTGAATTTTCTCCATGTCTAGGATATCATAGTTTATGATCCCAACGTCTATATAATCTTCCATTAGTTCATTATCCTTCTTCTTGAAATAAAAGGGTCTCCTAGGTTCACAATGGACCTTAATAATTTCTCCTTCTTTATATGACAACATCATGTATCTTCCATCATTCATTATGTATCCCCCTATCATAGACTACCAATATCTTCCTAAAACAATTCCATATGCAAGAGGAAGGTCTACCGCAACAATATTGAAAAATGTAATAATACGGGGAGCCGCTGTGATCCAAGAATAAAAACATTTGATTTATCCATAAGATGGCACTTGTATGGAATCAATTTCATATATACTTTCACTATTCTCATTATATTTGGTGCAAATAATGCCCAATGCCTCCATGACCACCAGTGGCATAATATTATTGGTCGCGCCATTTCAACTAAACAATTATGAAGTGCAACATTATGATTTTCAATTGAAATATAAAAAGGTGGGATTTTACCTCTCAACTTGACAGTTTATGTGTTTTGGCTTTGTTTCAGACTTATAAAAATAACCTCCATTCTTCCAGATGGATCATCCAACAATCTCAAAATATTTTCCCTTTGTTGAGGGATCTTTACCACTTCAGAAGAGTTATCCTTAGCTTCCTCAAGTCTTCTACAACATTGTATTTCATCTCGGTAGGGTTTGACATTAGGTGTTTCTTATTGCTTCTAGCGCTATCTATCACATTTTCATTTTCCTTTTTCTCATTCACCTTTTCTTTATATTTTTCCTTTTCCTTTTCATAATCATTTTTATTCTTGTATTTATTTACAAACACTTGTTTCTAGGAAACATTCTCTTGCGAGTTAGGGTCATTGTAGGCTTATTCAAATATATACATGGACATCTTGCATCCGTCCATATGTACATTTTTAAAACTTTCATCAGGTAAATAATCGTTCCCTTTCTCAACCATTTTCTCATCATATACATCATCCAGAACAATTTCATTTGGGATTGGTTGTCTGGGAAACCTTTGTCTTTGCGGATTATCATCTTCACTCTGTTTTCTTAGGGAGGGTTCCTTCTTTTCTCTTGGACCGACATTCTCAGATTTTCTACATAATTATCCCCCCTTCTTAATCTGGTTATCTCATTTTGCATTTTCCTAATGGTTCTATTCATTTGTGCAATTTCAATTCTTTGCTTAGTTTCTTGTGCCTCAATAGGGTCCACCTTCACATCTGGTATGGTTCCCTTAAAAAATCCTCCTCCAATTGTTTGATTTTGGATCGATCATGACTTCTACTCTTCATTATTTCTTGAGCTAGAGGCTCCTTGATCATCAATATTTAGGCCTCCCAGCTGCCTCTGTACTTTTCCCAGGATAATATTGGGGTCATCGCCCATCTCAATAATAATTTCTTTCATCTCAGTGGCCTTAATCATTGCTTCCTCCAAGGTACCCATCTAGGATGTTCTGATAACATATTTTACATTTGGGGGAATCACATTCTTATAAAAACCAAGTATCACTGGGACATTAGGTATTTTATCTTATGGAATCTTACTCAAGGTTTTGTTGAACCTGAGATTAAAATCTCGTATTCTCTCATTCTTCCTCAAACCAATTTGGGTGAAATCAGTGAGAAGGGTATGATATGCAACTGGTGGAGCGAACATAGTCAGGAACATGGATTCGAGGTCGTTAAATGAGCCAATTGAACTACTAGGTAATGTTGTACACCATTCATAGGCTCGTCCTGATAAGGTTTGAAGAAATAACCTTACCATCATAATCGTCATATTCAACACGATGAAAATCACAAACATCAAGAAATAAATTAAGGTGTCTTTTGGCATCAATTGTTCTATCTCCAAAAAATTCTTTCAAGGTACCCTTAGGGAGAATATGGAGGTCATGTTGCTCACCTCAAAGATTTAAGGGGGAATCTCTTATTCTTATTCGGTTTCCAAATATTAGGTCTTCTCGATTTCTTCCACCACCTCATCCACCACATTGTCTTTCTTCATGAGGTTCTCTTCATGGTTCTTCTCATGGTTGTTCGTTTCTTCCAGCCATGTCCAGAGATATTTTGGGAATATGTTTTCCACTTCTTAGAATATAGAGTTTCTTGATTTTACTTCTTGTAATGGGTCCCTTGTATTTGTCCATCTTCAATTCCGAACTTGTTCTTGTGTTGCTCAAGCTAGTCTTTCATTTCTTCAGTCTTGTCGCTCATATCTCCTCTGTCTATAGAGAATTTCTCTTTCTTCTTCTTGGACCAATGTCTGCCAAGATATTTCCAATTCTTCCCTGGTCTCGGCTGTCATTATTACCATATTATATAGCTGATCTAAGATACTTCGTTGATTATTTAATCCAATTTCCAGGTGGGGTTGATCAGCCTGGGGAAAAGTCATGTATCTTTCAAAAATGATAAACCAAATTTCCAATTTTTAGTCGTCCCTAGTATGGTCGCAAAAAATGTTGATGCTTGAATCTGTTAGGAATGAAACAACAACCTCACAGTGATACAAATCCCCCCACATTTTTATAGAGGTGGTACTCCTCTTTGTTTCAATATTTTCTTGGAATTCTAGATTTTCAAAATAATATAGGACTTTAAGAAAGTCCGTCATGATATTCAAAGAAATATAAAGATGGTAGTAAAATAAAAAGTTTTTTTTTAAAAGAGAGTTCCTAAGAGATGACCAGGAACCTCACTCATCACATATTTGAAAAAGATAAGAAAAAGTTCCTCACATCCATCATAGTTAAACTACAAATTTCTAATCACATAAAATAAAATAAAATGATCTGCATGCATAAGATAACTTTAATAGAGTAAACAAATGTGGAGCTCAAATAAAGATAATGATAGATCAATATCAAATATTTTATACTCAAAACTCATAGTTATAAAATACTGTCAAAATTGATCCCGAAATAGTTCTCTTGGGATTTCTAAAAAACACAGATTCTGTTACAAAGCTTTGAAATTTAAATGCGTTTGTCCTTAGGAATGGGATTGGGTCTCCCACAGACCATAAATAAAATATAAACAAGAAGTAAGTTGTGGAAAGAAGATGGTGGGAGATGACAGAGTAACAAGACCTGAAAAGAAGACAGGAAGGAGTTATCAGATTTCGGTTAAACCTTTCTAGTCAAGGAAGGGGATTAACCAGATGAAAAACTAATAAAGAAAGAAATATGTAATCAACATAAAATTACTATGATGGTCTCTCTCTCTTTCACTTTCTTGCTGCTGTCCTTTTATTTTCCTCATTGACGATTATAGGAACTGTCTCAATTACTACTTCTTGTCCTTCTTTGGTTAATTTATCAATTGCCTTTTTAAACCAATATTTAATGTAGTTTTTCATTGGTGCAAAATTTATTTTATGCCTAAATTTAATATTGAATAATTCTCCTTCCAAGTCTCTTAAGTCATGAGAAATTCCATGTATTTCCTCCTCAATATCTTGACTTTTTACAGAATAATCCACCAACCAATTATCTATTTCTTCTTCATTATATTCAATTATGCCATAAAATTTCTCATCTGATAAAACTTTTAATATCTCAACTTATTCATCAAATTGTTTGATCTAGGTGGATATCGGTGGCCACCCACCTTTTCCAACTGGCTCAAAACAATTTTCTTGCAATTTTGGTATATTTTTAGCAGTTTTTAACTTATGGGGCCATTTTGAGGGCCTAAATGAAGGTTTATTTTTGGATCGAGCTTCTCAATGTTTGCCAATGTCTCTGATTCCCCCCCCTAAATGAATATCCTCGATGATACCTTTCCAATGAGCTATTGTGTGCCCCAAACGAAGATTGTATGCCAAAGTTACGCCCCCGATAAGTTGATACACCAAACTACCCAAAACAGGGTCCACAAAACTGTTGGCTTTTCATCTTCCAGGGTTAGGGTTTTGGATTTTATTTATGATAAAAATGCCTTTGGAGCCTCATTGTAAAATCATCTTCTTGCGAATGAGAGTAGCAGAAACATCTCTTCTCAGAGATAAGCTGCCACCATTCTAGCAAGTCTTTCACTCTGTATTTTTATAGTCTTTGCACATTTTCGCTCATTAATAGAAAATTGTGTATTACTATATCTCTGTGTTTATGGTTTCATCTCTGATACATTTCTATTATACTATTGGATATCCGAGATATTTCTGTATATTGATTTATTGTATCTTCTCTCTCATTTCGTGCCGAAAATAATCCGGATCAATTGTATCAGAGAAAGCTTCTCTTGATTGTTTTTTTTTTCATTGCATGTCCCCGATGAGGTCCAAGTATAGCAAGTTGGGTCTTGAGAATGTCTCTCTTGAAGAAAATATCTCTCACATTCCCAATAAAACCTCCATCGCAGAAGAAAATAAAAACGACGGAGCAAACAATTCTATCAATATGTTGCTTGAGCAAGCTCTCACGCGACAGAGGGACGAAATGATGGAGAATTTTTCCCACATCCTTCAACACCTGCCGACAACAACAAGCACATCTTCATCAAACAACCACTTTGGAAGCACCTCTCCTTTCAAGGTACATGTTAATTTTTATATTCCCATATTTGAAGGTCAGATATATGCAGATGCCCTAGACAAATGGTTAAATCTGTTAGAAGGTTATTTCTCTATTCATAATTTTCTTGACAGGGAAAAGATTACCTTCACACTCCTTAAATCTATCCCCCATGTCAAACATTGGTGGGAAAGTTACTGGGAGAAAATTTCCATAGAGGAGTATGGAATATATGGGGCTGATCCCACTTGGGATTTTTTTGTGGATGTGGTAAATGAACAATATTACCTTGTTGGCAACTACGAGGACCAATACACGAGACAAACCACACTGCAACAAGAGAGGGGACAAGCAGTTCTAGAGTTCACCAATACCTTCCATACCTTGGGCACCAAGTTGGGTATCAAATACTCCAAATGACATTTGGTTCTGAAATACTATAGGGCTCTACACAGATACATCCAAACTGAAATGGATTTTATGGACATCTCATCACTCGGTGCTGCTTATTGATATGATGTTAAAATTGAGTAGAAATTTAAGCACCAGAGCAAACGGGAGTTTGGGTCTACAAATTTGCAACAACCAAAATATGATAAAGACGACCCTAACAAAAAATCTCCCAAAAACCAGTACAAGCCACAGGAAAAGAAGGGTCACAGGAAGACACATAAGGACACTGGAAAATGGTGCGATTTCTATAAAAGCCCCTAACACAACACCGAGGATTGTCACTTAAAATAATCATTGGTGGAAGATATCAAAGACAAGGAGTTGGACCCTGATTCATAATCTTATTATGAAAATATTGGTAAAAGATAGATCATCGACACAAACCCCACTACTATTGTCACGACCGCAACAATTCAAACATAAGAACCAACAGATCCTGAAGAGGGGAGAACCTTTTTCATTCACAGATGTGGGTGAAGGGGACCTCACTGCATTTTATTGTTGATAGCAAAAGCCATAAAAACCTCATCTTAGTAGAGGTCGTCAAATAGTTGGGATTGTCAACAACACCACACCCACAACCATACAACATCGGGTGGCTTCGTCAGGGACACGATATCCATGTCAGCCAACAGTGCTGATTGTCATACGACATCCAACCCTTCAAGGATGAGTTATTATGTGATGTTGCCCCATTGTATGTTTGTGATGTTCTCTTGGGCCAACCATATATGTGGAAGCGCCATGTTGTTTATGAGTCTCGACCCCGTAGTGTCATTATTTATATATGGGGTCATATCTACAGAATACCAAAGGTAGTTCTGACTACTGTTCCACCTAAAAAGTGCCACAAGGTAGTATCACATACTACAAAATTCAGCTTCTTCAGAATCTATTCAAAAGGTGAACAGAAGGATACTACAACCACTACAGCCTCGGCCCAAGCACCTTGTATCCAACAGAAGCAGGTCGATAAGATTATAGCAAAGTGTAAATATTCCTTCTGCACATAGGCATCTCATGTTGCCAGACTAGTTAAAAATGTCCAACCCTTCCAACCACATATTCATGATAACCTTCAACAAGCTAAGCAACACAACTTCTCCAACAAGGCAAGCAACTCATCAAGATGCATATTCAACAAATGCTTTTCCCTCTCCTCCGGGAACTCAACGTAATGGATACCATTGATTCCTACGGAGGGAGGATTGATCCAGGTGGATATCGGTGACCACCCACCTTTTCCAACTGGCTCAAAATAATTTTTTGGAATTTTTGGTAATTTACTATTTTTAGTAGTTTTTAACTTCCGGGGCCATTTTGAGGGCCTAAATGAAGGTTTTTTGGGATATATCTTCTCAATTATAGCCAAAGTCTTTGATTGATCCCCCTAGATTAATATCCTCGACGATACCTTTCCAACGAGCTATCGTGCACCCCAAACATAGATCGTATGCCAAAGTTACGCCTCCGGGAAGTTGATACTACCAAACTACCCAAAATGGGGTCCACAAAACTGTTGGCTTTTCATCTTCCGGGGTTAGGGTTTTGGATTTTATTTATGATAAAAAGGCCTTTGGAGCCTCATTGTAAAATCATCTTCTTGCGAATGCGATTAGCAAACACATCTCTTCTCATAGATAAGCTGTCACCATTCTAGCGAGTCTTTCACTCTGTATTTTTACAGTCTTTGTACATTTTCTCTCATTAATAGAAAATTGTGTATTACTGTATCTCTGTGTTTACGGTTGCATCTCCGATACATTTTTGTTATATTATTGGATATCCAAGATATCTCTGTACATTGCTTTATTATATCTCCGCTCTCATTTCATACCGAAAATAATCTGGATCATTGTTGCTTTGTCATAAACATTGAATTGAGAATTAACTTAGGGTCTTGTACCTCATCAGTTCTTCCTGCCAGATCTATCTCTTTTTACTATGGATTTGCTGCATTCTTGGACAATGTTATTCAAAATCTTGATCTTTTCTTTCCAACAAGCATTCAACTATTTAATTCGACTTAGAGAAGGTAGATCCTCTTCTCTTCTTTTCAATTCTGTCACGTTTGAGACTTTTATTCCAAATGGAAATACAACATTAGTGCATAAACCTTCTTCATTATTTAAATCATCTTGCAGATACTCATGAAAATCATGTGACCTTGAGACGAAAGAAACAATATTTTTTGATACCTCCCATGCTTTTGTTATCAATGAAATTATCTTTTTAATGTTTTTCTCTACATAACTTCAGACTGTTGTGAGTAAACTAGAAGATCCTTTTGACTTAATGGTGGGTGTAGTTGGTTTAACCATTTACAAAGGACTTGTCAGGATTGGAAGAGGCATTAAGGCATTTTCCAATTCTCTAATCCTTTCTTTTAACTTAGCATTTTCAGCTTCCAAACCATCAATAGAATCGTCAAGAGCATCTACGGTTTCCCTGTGGATTTTGGAAATTTGGGACAGTCGCATGTCCTTCAGGTCGACCTCTGAGCAAGAATTTCCCTTTTTATTCTTTTGGTCACTTCTTTATACAATTGAATTTTTAGACTCTTTATAAAAAACAACACTTTGAAAAGTGAAGAATTCTTCTTCACTAAAGGTCTCATTTGCAACGACTTCCAATAAAGAATTTTTTTGAGCCATATTTTCTGGCTGTTCCATTGCGGGAAATATTTTCTCAATATCTACTTCTAGCTCCATGTCCTCCAGAGAAAAGTTTTGGATTTCATTTTCTATAAGATTATCCTCTTCCTCTTGCACTAAATTCTTCCTTTTCTTTCTTACGGGGAGCTTATGTGAACTCTCAATTTTCCCAGGGGGAGGATTCTTCTCTCCCCCTCCACTTGAACTACTATTGAAAACCATTTTAACTGGTTGGGCCATTGGAGAATTTCTCCAAGATGTGGTATTCTTGGGAGTAACAATAGGAGATTGAGAACTTCTTTCACTGGGACCTTTTCCCCTTTGCTTATAAAAATAATTACTACTGAGTACTATTTCTAGGTCACCAACATCATGTACATGAGTACTTTGGTTATTACCTTCTTCTTCTTTGTTCAAGATAGTATGGATGAACAAGTTATTGAATCCCACCGAAAGCATATGTTCTACAAAGATTTTTTTCGGATCAAAGCCTTTTATCTTTTTGACATACTTTAAATTCACATTGTTGAAATGGTTTTCAAACTTGTTGATTTTATTTATATTTCTAAACATGAAATATCCAATCTTCCATGGAAAGGGAATGGATTTATTTTTCCTTTTTTCATGGAAGAATTGTAGCCATAAGTTATACCACCTTGCCACCTCTGTAATAAATAGTTTTTCAGATACATGATACGGGAGAAAAGAAGGATTTTATTTCAAACAAAATATCCATATGACATTGTGATTCTCCATTTGTTCTATTGTTCCTTTTTTCTCTAAGAATATATTAGCTTGGTCAGATATCTTTGAAGTATTTTCTCCCAACAAAAACCTTTTGAAGATTGAAACAAAATCATTATAACTTTATAAAAATGCAGAGGGGTCTTATGTCTCCATAGTGCCTGATACCAGAAGGTAACTAGATCTATTTCACAATTCACCCTCTTACTTATGGTCAAGTTTGGAAATTGACAACAATACACAATAACAAATATCAGATAAGAAGCCATAAAGAAGTTTTTGTCCTTTTTATAGTGTGATAACTGGGACATGATTTCGATAGAAATCAATTTTCCCTAGTCAAAGATGGCATGTTCTTTCACTATAAAATACATAATATATAAAATCATGCGAGAGATAGAAGAAGTGCTTTCGTGACCTGTTAACCTGGCAAACAACCACACAATTTCTCGATAGGGGTTTTTAAAATACTCAACCTGGATTCTGGTTATGTCTTCTAGGATAGGTGCAGGATTATCCAAATATTCAGGAAGGAGGTCAAGCCCATGATTATATTTCTTCAAAAAATATTTGTAGTCTTCTCCTTTGAAAGTTTGCGTCGGCTCTAGGAGCTTCAATATCTTGCGAAAAAATTGCGGTGAAAGGGAAATCGAAGAATGATATTGGAGTTGTATAATTCTTTTTCTTGGCATGTACTTATCCACACACCATGCAACAAGTTCTTTACAGTAAAAAAACCTCAGGAACAAACCTAACGCGAGTGATTTTAGATGCCCAAATTACGTCTTTTTGTGAAGGAGGAGAGGAATAATATGAATATGCTCTTTCCCACTAGAAGTTATGGTATTCATGACCAAATATATTTAAAGTATCACCAAAAAACTATTGTCTAGCTGATGCTGCCATAGGTTGACGAGAGTATTTCTTTAGCTGGATAATAACTTCAAATAAATCTTTTTGGAGAGATGATGATAATTTAATCCCTTGGAAAATGAAGATTTAATGCAATTTAATGAGTAATTCCTCGAGCCCTTCACCATTAATGACAATCTTTTCAGAGCCTGCATAACAATTGCTAGCATTAAAAAAAAACTTAATGCATATTGGGAAAAACAAGAGAATGGCAAGGACGAACAAGAGAAAGTTTGAATATGGATTTTTTCATGAACCCGCCAACCTGGGAACTTGCGGTTATGTATGATAAAAAATATGTTATGTGTGGAAAGGTGGTTGGTCAGATTTGCATGGAGAAGGAATAAAATACTCCAGGGCTCGGCACCCGCGAAAAATATGATGGTCAAAATGTAGATCATGAAACTTGGGGTGCAAAGTGAGGATCACTGAACTTGGAGGATGAGGGCTTGAACCCGTGAAATCATGAGTATGATAAAAAATATGTTAAGTGTGGAAAGGCGGTTCAAATTTGCATGCAGAAGGAATAAAATACTTCGGGGCTCGACACCCGCGAAAAATCTGATGGTAAAAATGTAGATCATGGAACTTGGGGTGCAAAGTGGTGATCACAGAACTTGGAGGATGAGGGCTTGAAGCTGCGAACCCACGAAATTGAAAAAATGCCTAAGTGTAGCAACATACTCATGACATGGGAAAGTGGATGGAGATGAAGGTCCGCCAACCCACCAACCCACCGATTTCTGAAATATGACTAAGTATGGTAACTAGAAAGGGAGATAAGAAAGAATACAAGAAAGAGGGAAACAAGGGGAGGTGTAGAAGAGGGAAAATAAATGGAAAAAATAAGTTGAGAAGATAGAATGGGGAAGGAAAACCCGAAAACAGGAAATGATCTCAACAACTTGTGACAAATTCACCCAATTTAATGTTACAATCCTTAACCTTTCCTCCAACCTTTTGCTTGGTACCAGATGCCATTTCCACATGTCTAAAGTCATCTTGTTCGAATTCCTTCACCTTAATTCTTTTAAGCACAACACTTGAGATAAAACTCTTAGTATCTCCTAGATCTATCAAACCACTAAATTGATGATCAACTATCTTACCTGAAGTCTCGAGCAATATAGACTAATGCTTGGCCTGGTGGTTATTCACCGTTACATGAATCCTATGGGCCTTTCCCAAATATCCAACTATCGTCGGTCCTGCTAATCTAACAACTCTTTCCTTCTCAATAGGATAGTCGCTCTGGTAGTGGGTCTCCACACATGTCCAACATTTGTTCTTCAGACTGGTGCTCCTAGTTCTAGAAGAAGGAGCTGCTGGCCTAGGAGTCTGTGGTCCTGGTCTGTTCTACAAAACATATATAAAATGCTTCAAGTGACACAACTACTAATGTTTTGGTGCTCTGTATGGAGTCTTATGATGGTTAGCCTATCAGCATGGTGTTGAGACTGCAGGTCCTCTGGGTGTATCATGGTTCCTAGAAGTCTATCTATTTGGTGTCTGATGGTGTGATGATCTGGGTGGTGCCTATCATGTCTTCCTGAAAGGAGTCTTGCCCCGACCCCCATTGTTCAACTCTTCAACAATGAGAGCCTTGTGAATTGCATTGTGAAAAGTCTGAGGCATTAAGATCCTCACCTTATCACGAATGTTGAAGTTGAGACCAGACACAAACTTGTTAACCTTTAATTTCTCAGTGTTCATATGTGGAGCATATCTGAGTAGCTCCATGTACTTGGCCTCATACTCCTGAAATGTACGACTACCCTATCGTAAGGTGTTGAACTCATTAAGTTGGTGCTCAATGAATTAATCTGATAAGTACCTCTCTCATAATCATTCCTCGAACAATTCCAATGACACATCCTCAATGACCATGTTCAATTGTAGTAAGAGTGTCTTCCACCAAAGAAGTGCACTCCCTTTTAGTTGAAAGACCACCATGTAGACCTTCATGTTGGAGGTGTAATCGCATAGTGGAAAGCACATTGCCATATTCTCCAACCATGCCTCGGCGACTAAACTGTCCGTGGCAACCTAGGACTCGAGAAATTTCACTTTCTCGAGTTCTCTATGTATACTACTACTAAATACTAGAGGGCATTGCGAACCCTCGTTGGGAACATACTCTCTGCCCTCATCTTGATCAAGGCGGCAGATTAGCGCCTAAGGAATCCTCTAAAAGGATGTCATCATACCTACCACATCTCACACTACAACTTGCTCCTACTCAGTAGTCTGCTCATCTCCCTATGGAGTAGATCCCTCTGGCATGGATGCACTCAAAGGAAGTGTACCTCTTCCTCCCGCACCCCGACATCTACTCCTCCCACGTCCTCTAACCATGATACCCATCATGCACAAATTTCAAGTTGTATTAGAAATACATATTTAATTATTAATATAAAATAGTGGAAGGTGTAATGGGTCTAGTGTCATAGAGTTGAACCCGCTCTGATACCATATGTAACAACCCTACGATTTACTAACAACAGAGTAAGTGATCATAACTACAATAGTTTTTTTTATATATATAAATAAAAACTTTAATAAACACAATAACTTCATTCACAATAAACATGAATTAAACGAAATATCTCCTGACATCATATCATACTCTTTATCAAGAACCAATAAAGTTCTACTACAATTTCTAGTTGAGTAATCTAAAGTAATCATGAGACGTACACAATCGTCTAACTATCTTACTTAAGGTGGTGCAATAATAATCTACACTCTAATAATTTAAGCAAATCGTCCAACTTCATATCTATAATGCGTAAATATAATAATCAATATTACAACAATCAATAAGGATAAACAATTACTAAAAAATGATAATTAACATAATAATCATAAAAAATGATAATTAACATAATAATCATAAGATGATTACAAACATTCATTCAACTATTCTCATAATTAATTAAGAATTTAAAAAGCCTTTTTTTTTCCACTTATGCACATTAAGATTTCAATTACTTTATTTACCGTGAAGCAATAATATAGACACTTACATATCATTTCATATATAATGATATCAACTATCATGCAAAAATAGGGAACTCATAATCATAATTACATGTAAAGCAAGGATACATCCTTCCACCTACCCATCCAACACTTATTGACACTAGGTAGTAAAATATCTCATTCTCATGTAGTAGAGACATAATATTCGAATGATCTAATTATATATATATATATATATATATATATATATATATCAACAATACCATATAGGTGGAATGATTAACTATTGATTTCCATGTCTACCTCCGAAATAATTGAGTTCACCTCTTTAAACATTTAAGGAGGTTCATTATTTCCCAACTCCTAATTCTATTAACCATACCTTATTTTTAATATTTTCCTTTGCAATATTTGACCCAATAACTACTACAATAGTCTAATATTTCCCCTATTAATTTCGACTTACATTCTACAATATACTTAAGGTTATAATTCTACAAATTTTCAAATAATTTTTTTTTTTTAAACACTTTATATATAAAATAAATTAAATTTCCAGATTAATTTAAGTCAGCTTCTAAGTTGCCTCCTCGATCCTAACTTCCTACAAGTCACCGGGGTCAATGCCAAATACCAAGATTCGAGAGTAACAACATTAGTAGGTTCAATGTATGATCAATAATGGATAGAAAGAACAAGGTTCGATTCACAAGGGCCACGAGGGTAATTCCCAAGTCAAGGACTTGAGTTCTCTCCGAAAAACTCAAATCAATTAACCAAACAAATAAAGAACATGTTGACCACTAACGGTGATGGAGATTATCCACTAACTGAAATAAAAATTAAATGATTGAGATTAAGGATTCCAAGCTAAATGCTTGAATATCTTGCCAATTGTCAGCATTAGTATGACCAAGTTACCAATTGTCAAAAAGCAGTTACAATAAAAACAAGGGAAATAGCTGCAAAGTAGCTAGTCCCTGCCTCATTGACTAGAATGTGAAGGGAAGAATGTTAGATTAAGCAATAAATTTTGGGTTTACCAACACACCTCCAACCATGGCACAACTTACAAATGAGTAACTTTCAAAAACCATGGCACAAACCACAAACGTGAGTAACTTTGTATTGACATAGGTTTCCTCATATTAAGACCTAATGGAAATATGTGACAATGTAATCATGGTTGAAACCTTCTTAGATTTCATACCACCAACGAGAGCCAAACAAAGTCATTGATGATAAATCGCTTCAACAACACACTTAGTAAAGATGATTTGCATTGGTGGGAAGGACTCTCTTGTCACATTTTTTATAATAATAATAATAATAATAATAATAATAATAATAATAATAATAATAATAATAATAATAATAATAATAATAATAATAATCTATTTTTAAGGTCACGGCCAAGCCAGCACACCAAATTAGTGTATGAGACCCCCTTGTTTGTGGGACAAGGGACCCCCCCTCCGCCCAACGATTTGACTAGTAAAGTCTATGAAGGTATACATACCCTACCCCCCTCTGGATTTGAACCTATGAACTCTTAAGAGGAAACACATGTTCTTAACCATTAGGCCCACTCAAGCTGTATAAAGTTAAGGACAAATTCTTAAGAGAACGACACGGCTATTTACGAGCACTCCTACGCTCACCAACATCAAATGAAATGATGTGAGTCTATGAATGAATTTGATTTGGACTGAATCTGATTTTGGTTACCAAAAGGATTTCAAAAGGGGAATAGTTAACGTCTTCGAAGGACAACATGTTCAATCATTGCCACACTACTTACTCCTAGTTTCTCAAACGATAGTACAAGGTTTAAAACCGAGCACTTACTAATTAAATCCTGCAAATGATACCTTATTCTTATGATGGAATTCTGAAAACCTTGAGTCAACAATTGAAATTACTTCCAAACATTGAATAACAAAACTACAATTGAAATTACTTCCAAACATTAAATAACAAAACTATGTAAAAAGTCATAACTTTATAAACGTCTAACACCATTCCAAATGTCAAAGTTGCACAATGCGATGACTTGGAATCTATCACACCAAACTTTAATAATCTTTGCGACTAACTTATATACTAGTTAGATCGAAGTGTAGGTAACATTAAAATTAAGAAATTCATTTAATTACGGGCCTACAGAGTAAACTATGCTCGTTATTTCATGGTATTATTAAAGTCTTAAACACAATAAGAATTAGCGTTCATTGATATATAGAATTTATGAATTCATTACTAACAACTACCAAAGATAGCCAGGTAGTGGCCCACCAGTTTCTTGGCTATGTGGCCTCCATGCCTTAAGCCACAACGTTCACGCTTCATGCCTTAAGCCACAAAATTCACACAAGCTTGGAGAGTGCACTGTCTTTGTGCTGGTTGCAAAAGCTACAATAACCAATGCACTATCACTGCTTTTCCACCCAGTTCAACGTGCCATTTCCATCGCCAACATCCATGGTGCCCACACACACTGATACACCCCCCATATGCAAGGTCGCTGATACAACCCTTAGTATGCAAGATTTGATCTTCATTGCACTAAGGTACATCATCTTGCAAGGTTTGATCTTCATTGCATTCAGGTACATCATCTTGTTGTACTCTTTTGTAATCTGAAATTGTTCGTTCTTCTTTGTCTATTCATGCTTTTCTCATCCCTTTGTTGCTGGTTCCAGATTTGATTCTCCAGCTGCTTTAGGTACGAGAGCTATACCCACAAGATGAAAAATCTCCAAGCTGATTTAATCCATAAAAGTCACTAAAAGCTATTAGCCTAAATTGCTCCATCGCTGTTAAGAACCAAATATCAATATAGCATAGCAAAACCTCAGAAAAAGTACTCAACGCCTTGAAAAAGAGATAATTTCAGATAATAAGCCTCTTCGAGGGGGCAACCTCCTTTTAC
>JZKD02S2236224.1:132028-149923 GCA_000966675.3 Picea glauca
GACATAAATAAAATAGTATTACTAATCTAATATGTCCCAATTAAGGGGTAATGAGCCAATATTAGGGCTTAACATTCGATCACATTGAAACCCATGAAAATAATATCATATCTGAATATCTTTAACATATACATACAAGAACACCATGCCAATCCAAGATCATTAGATATAATCATACTCATCTTACAAATATTAAATCAACAAAACAAAAAAATATTGAATAAGAACAAATGCCATAACTAGGATATTATTGAATTATGTTGTTGTTCATCAAGCGAGAAACTTTTGCATCATCCCTCCTTTTTCCTCCTAATCCATAGACTTCACCAGTACCTCCCAACCAACACTATGGGTACTCCTCTTCCCCCTTAGCCCCCCAAGCCACAAAGGGGCCACACACAAAAACTAGACTCAATAGCACAAACCTGCCCTCACAAGGAGGGGCTACCACCTCTTTCACAATATTGCAACCCAACTCTCCACAATTAACAATCTAGTCAAGAAAAATTTCAGCAACATAACCTTCATCCAATAATAGGGTCCCTTCTCTCTTCCTCACCATTTATTTTATAGGAAACGTTTCATTGACACATGTCCTTTCATGAAAAATTAACAAATTTAAATAATTAATTTAATGATTATTCATCCACAACACATGCCACACTCTCCCCAAGTTGCACATGTTAAATCTCCTTTTAATTTATTTAATTAAACAATTTCCCTCACACTCCCCAATTTGTTCCTAGTTGTCTCTTAGCTCCCCAATCCCTCATTTATTGTGTCCCCTAACTAAATTTCAATTTGAGTTTGATTAGGAGTCTATCTTTAGTTAGGATTTAGTGGTCGAATGACTTAGGATACTAATTCTATGTTGACCACCTATTCTCTCAATAATTTAATTTCTTTTAATTAAAAATTCCTTATTATTATTATTTTTGTGCACACATGTGCACATACCTAACTTTAGACTCTTATCCTCCAACTAAATTTATTTAGTCTAACTTCCTTTATTTATTTTTATGGTTTATTTAGTCAAATAAATTAGACTTAGACTCCTTTTTAGTTTTCTAGTTCATATTTTATTAATTAATGGTATGCTCTTTTCTAACAAAGTCTAAGTATTTATTTATTTTCTAGGCCTTCTAGATTTTTATTGACTCACAATTTTGTTTATGCGACGTTCCCTTCAAGATGCACTTCCATGCTCCAAGGGTTCCACTCACCATTGAATAATTTGGAAGTTTGTTAGACACTTGGAGTCAAGACTCCACTAGTCGACCTTGTGAGAGACTAAGGGGTTTTCTAAGGAATAAGAATTTTTCCTTATTACGCGTCCCTTAGAATTATTCATGAACGACTATCTCGGTCTCCCCTCATGACATAGTGGACCCTCGAAACGAGGTAATCGTTAACCTTTTGTTCAGGTGACAACGAGAGTGCTAGTAGGATATGACATAGACACTACCACACTTCTCCTTCATTTGTCTGGTTTCTGTGTATGACCCCTTTACTCCATACACGAGTCAGATTAAAAAACATCACCATGCTTGCATCCAGTGATAAGAACATTGTAAATAATCCATATACATAACATCCATACTGAAATCATCATATAACTCATGCGTATAATTCAAATACTCAAACCAAAATACAAGTCCAATATCTGACTCAATCTAGAGTCCAAGGAAGTCCGATGATGCCATTAGCATCCTCAACCTATCACATTTCCTACACAATCAGAAAAAATCATCGTAATACATGTCAATATATACACCTAGAAAAATAACATATAATTCTGGATACTCAACATATCATAACTCATAATCAAAGCATAAATCATAATGTACCATAACCGGATCACTTGCTCGCAATCAAAGAATGAATCAATATAAAAATGTGATCAGTGGAACTTGTTGTTACAAGCTTTGGATCATGTAAGCTATAAGTTCATTGTTTTGATCATCCCTTTGAAGAAGAATGGTAGAAATTTCTTCTTCTATTGAATTTGTGTAAATAATGAATTCTTTGTCAAAATATGGTCTTACCAGAACCGATGCAAAACTTATTTCTTTTTTGATTCCTATAAAATATTTTTCGACATCCTCATTCCATAGAAAGATTGATCCCATTTCAACATATTATGAATAGGATTAACGTTTACAACAAAATTAGGAACAAATCTTCTAACAAAGTTAATTCTACCCACAAAGGATTGAATTTCCTTTTTAGATGTAGGGGCTTGAATATTTAGGATAGCGGTAACCCTCTCATAATCAATACTGATTCTTGAATAAAAAAAAATGTGGTGGAGAATCTTACCTTGAGTGACACCGAAAATATATTTTTAAGGATTTAAATACATGCCAAATTTTTTGCATCGCAAAAAATAATTCTTTAACATGATAAAAACGATCTTGTCGGTTTTTAGAATAAACAGTTAAGTCATCAAGATATATTTGAATTATCTTACCGATAAGATGATTGAAAGCTATCTACATAGCTCTATGAAAAGTGGCATCTGTATTAGTCAAGACAACAGGCATTCGTTCATAAGAAAAGGTTCCCCATTGAGTTGTAAAAGTGGTTTTGTATTTGTCTTCCCTCTTGACTCTAATTTGATTATAGCCTAAAAATCCATGAAGAAGGGAAATCATTTGAGACCCTGCCACTTGCTGCAATATCATTTCCATATTAGGAAGGGGAAATTTATCGTTTACACTTTCTCTATTAAGTGAAAGGAAGTCAAGACATAATCTAATATCGCCATTCTTTTTCCATACAGGAACAAGGTTGGATACCCACTCGAAATATTTAACAAGGAAGATAATATGAACATTAATCAACTTTTCTACTTCTTTTCTTATATTATCTTGAAGAGAAGGATTTATGGGCCTCTTCTTTTTCCTAACAGGTTTTTCTTTGTCCTTAATCGGAATAGCATGCTGGATGATACTAGGATCAAAACCAAGAAAATCCTCATAAGACGAGGCAAAAACATGTCTAAATTCACAGAATAAATCCATGAATTCTTTCTTTTCATCTTTAGAACATTGGGTTCCTATTTTTAAAACCTTGGGATTTTATTGAGTTCCAATGTTCGTTGGAATGATATATCCTATTTTCCTCTTTGAATCCTCTTCTTTATTATATTTTTTGTTGCTAACATCACTGGTTGAGAATGAGTTTTCAAGAGGAGTTATGCCTTCAGGAATTTTATTATCTTCAAGTGAAATAATCTCCTTAGGCTTATAAAGCTCATTCTGTAAAAAAACACAAATGCTTTTATCATTTGTGAAGACTTGCCATTATTGCACATTATTAGGAAGATGAGGTTGATATAAATATAAAAATGTGCAATAAGGTCTTTGAGGTAATAATTTCCTTGTAGGAGAGGCTGCAAAAACAACCAACTTATTATCTATTGAATTCAATTCCCTTTTGATGTGAGTGATGTTAAAAGATAGCAAATTTCAAATTAAAGCACAAACAACTTGGGTGTATATTTTTAGCAACTTGTTAGTAGGTTTATATATTTTTCTTACCAAATTGATAACAAGTTATGAATATCCAAAGCCAATGAGACGATAGCATCCTAGGTTATAATAATTTTCAATCCCTAACCGTAAGGCTTCAAATTCTGTAACGTTACTAGTATAAGAAAATTCTAATTTGTATAAAAAATTATGAATTTTACCAAAAGGAGAGTATAATACAATGCCTGCTCCATTTCCTTTGCTTGAACATGAACCATCAAAGTGCATATGCCACATTCCATCTTCATAATCATAAGGCTGTTCAAGAGAAGCATCATCTTCATAAAAAAAAAATGAATACACACCCTTATCTTCCTCAATATAATTAACATTATGTTGAGGAACTTTTTCTATATCTAGTGAAATTCGTCCTTCCCTCAAAACAATGATGTTCTTACAATTTTTGGGAATGGACAAGTGTGGGACATCTAATGATAAATAAGCACTAGTCAAAGTCTGCCCATCTCTACCCAAAATAATAGAAGAATCACTGACGGGCATATCAATTACTTGAATATTTAATGCGGTTCTAATTTTAGGATGTGCACAAAGAACTAAAGTTACATATTTGATCTCACCAATCGTTGTTTGCTGTTGATTATTATAGGATAACATACTTCTCAAATTTTCATTTGTACAGGAGAGTCCTAATTCTTCCATAATAATATTGGACATAACACTAGGGCCAAATCCACCATCTATTACGAAACAATGAGCTATCCTATCCATTATTTTACAGAAATATAAAAGGGAGGATGTTTTACAAAATTTCTAGAATTATTCACACATATTTTATTTACATGCGAATCATCCCCATCATGTTTTTCAGATAAACTAGCTATTGTAGAATTTTTAACTTCCATATAATTCTTCAGATGCTATTGTTGTTTAAGGACAATGACCATGTCCAAGAGAGATGCATATGCTTTTGTGTTAGCTAGTTGCTTGAGAATATTATACTTTGGTGGAGGAAAAGAGGTTGATACCTCTTGAATTTGAGTTGTTGTAACAACACGAAGATTTGTATCTTGAGAGGATGAACTAGGGGAAAAAGTATTTTCTGGAATACCACTCTTCCCTCTATTTGCATATGATTTTTTCCTTGTGTTTACCATCATTACATCCTCTTCAAGAGCCCAATATAAGACAATGATATTTGTTTTGGTATTTTTTCCGAATATTCTCTCTTGTTCCCTTTTCTTAACTTCACAAGTACTTTCCTCATGATTATCATCACAAAAATTACTCCAAACCATAGAGAGAATAGTCTTTGGCTAATTATGAAATAAAGTATTAGTTGGCTGATTTCTAAAAACAACTTGTGAAGAAGACTCAAAAAAAGATGAAGTTGAAGTGACCCCTTTTATCTTAAAATCGATCATTTGATTTCTCATAAATTTGACAAGTTGCAAAACCGTAGACATGTCAGTTTTCTTTACAAAATCTTCCTTTAGAAGACTTGTTCCTCGAGAAGAATGAGACCTAGAGGACATAAGTCAAGAACTCACCAAGGTGGATGATTTTGGGCCCTTTGCTAGGCTTCCCACTATTCACAAATTATTATATCTCTTGCAATGACCTCCTAAGAATGGTGAAGTTCTTCACAATTGTGAGCAGTTTCTAAAATCAGATTAAATAAATTCAAATAAATACTAATATAAACATCTAAACCATCTCTATTGTTACATTTTTGTATAACATGAAAGTTATGAAATCATAAAATAAAAAGGAGAAAGCTAATTACAAAAAATAAAATACAAATACTAGAGAATTATGGAAAAATTCCTCAGTATGGTCACCAAATAAATGTTTATGAAAAGGAATTGACGTCCTTATAAAAACATCTCCGAATCTTGCTAGGCTAAGGAAATATAGGCGTGATTATTACCCTATGTTTATAGCCTTTACAAATATATCAATTAGTCCTCAAGCAACATGTACTTGGGCCTAATGATTTTTTATGTGTTTGGTATTTTATCAAAGAAAAAAAAATGTTTATAATAGGAATTTATATCATATTTAAGAAATAATCAAAAGATAAATCTGAAACAACAGTACATATCAAATCCAAAACTGAGATTAAAAACTAGCAATGATTTTATTAATTCAATTCTGAACGAAAACCAAAAACATTATCTTCATACCCATGCATGGGTAAGGACCAAGGTAAGACTTAGAAGTAAAAGGTTAAATGTTACATCACACAAAAACTACTAGTGTCTTCTAAGTAAAGACCACGACTGATAAAACTAGATCAACAAGCCAAAAATGTGCCACTGTCTTGACTCTACAAAACAATTCTAATCAACATTGAAAACTAATTTAGAAGTCAAATAAGAATTGAGATACTATCAAAACAAATGATTGAACTTTGGAAGCATGTCAATAATCTATGATTATTAGTCCTTCTTATTTCCATCTTCAATAAAACCCTACTATCAACAAGAATATTCATCCTTCAAGTAATTCGGAAGTGAATGAAATATGAATATAATCTCACTTTAGAGCAAGAGAAAATCTTGTCAGAGTTTGCGCCTCTCTATTATGTCCTCTGTCCCTCCATAAAGTCCTTTTATTCCTTAAAAGGTAGTTTTGATTAGTTCAACTACCTTTAGTTAGATATTTAACTAACTTTAGTTAAGTGGGAGAAATAATAAATAATTATAATAAGGGTTTTTGTTGGAGTTACTTCACACACACCTAGGATTTCTTTTTCCTAAGGTTTTCCCTTGTTTATTAGTCATAATTAGTCATTATCTAGTCTCCTATATTTTAGGGAAGAATATTCCACCTCGAGAATATTCTCTTCAGTTAACACTTCAATTTGACTAGTTGAGTTGAGTCTAGATGCTGCATTGGTTTTGTCACCATCCAACATTGGGATCATCACCATGATAATGAGCAGTTGCCTTGGGATCATAACCATACTAGATAATTACCCTTGATTCCTTGATCTACTCCTCTCTACACTCTGTTTAGTCAGTTAACTGAAGACCGGTTGACTAGTTAACTCAGCTAGGTCGCAGTTCACTCCCGTAACTGCCTGAGAGACTAGACTAGGTGGAAGTTCACTCCCGTAACTGCTGGTCTGTGTCCAAATCAATCTAGACCACCACTATGGCGCATTGGTTCTCCTCCAGTGTACATTCATTGATTTATACAGAGTATATCATGTGTAAATTATTCATTATTCATAACAGTTAATGATAATTCTTCCATTCTTTCTCTCCTTCTCCTTCTTTCTCAATTTCTCTCTACAAATGTGTCTAGTATTTTATAGATATATCTATTATGTGTAGGTTCAACACATTTACATGGTATCATATCCGAAAAACTACTAAGAAAAAGCTACACCAAATTGTTTTGTAGGTACAAAATATTGAAGACAACGGAAAGATGGATTTCCAAAAAAAATTCATTCTTACACCTTACAACTACTTTCCATGGAAGGAGATAATAATGATTGATCTTCGAACTAAATTATTGTATAGGTTAACCTTGAATACATATACATAACTGACATCAACCATAGAAAAATCCAAGTATTTAAATCAGATGGATGAAGCACTCGGAATGATTTGCAGTCTTATTTCTCCCGATATCCTTTTTCACATATCTTCCTGTAAGACTCCCAATGAAGCCTGGACCACCTTGGAAGGGATATTTGGAAAACATGATGAGATGAGGGGACACATGCTGGAGGTGGAATTTCTCACGTTGGATCCAAAAATATTTGACAACATCCAAGATTTGTTTACAAAAGTCAAGGATTTACTGTCGCAACTCAAAGCTTGTAGGGTTGATAAATACAAGGAGGAGAAACAAATGGTTCTCACCATTCTCTCCAAACTTGGTCCTGAATTCTATGTATTCATATCCACATTCCATTCTGTTAGATTCACCTCTAGAGCCACCTAGAAGATGCCTTCTCTTGAGGACTTTATCAAATCCCTAACACAAGAGCAAACCAAGCTAATCAACATGGGAAAAATCAAAGGCCCAAAGGTGGATGCACTCACTGTGCAATATGGAATCCATAAATATTAGAAATCTAAAGATAATAACAAAAGGAAAAATCATGCACATATGAATAAGGAAGGGTACACAAAACGCTTCACCGGTGCCTTCAGATCCAAAGAGGAAAAGGGAAGAAAAGGGGAGAAATGCACATACTGTCACAAGGGATTCCATCCATAATCCACATGCATGCAAAAAAAAAAAATCTAATGTCTCAAATAATTTAGAAAAACAAACTTGGATATTGCATCCTCGAGGGTGCCAAGAAGAAGAAGCCAAAAGATCAAAATCCCAAGAAAGGCAATTCTAGCCATGCCTTGATTTCCATCAACTCCTCTCCCGATGCTTGGATCATAGATTCAGGAGAATCACATCACATGGATGCCTCAAAAGAAATATATTATTATTTCGATGTATGCAAAGGTCCTCCTAGTATGATGGGGGACAACTCTTCTGTCGAAGTCACTGACAACAGAAGGATTGAACTCACCAACAAAAGCTTTGAGAATGTGTTGCACGTTCTCAAACTTTCCGTCAAAATTCTCTCCATGTATCAGATGATGAATTTTGGCACTGGAAAGAAATTCATATTCAACCCAAATGCCATGGACATCTATGACATGCAAACCAACTCCAGGGTTGCTACTGGTGAGGTAAATCATTAGTCTAGATTGTATACATTTTCTGTATTCATTGAACCTGATTATGATTTACTGCTTACTCATGTTGATGAAAGTAGTAGGATATGGCATGAAAAGTTTCGACATTTGAATTTAATATACATACAAAAACTTAGCAAGCAAATATTGGTTTATGGTTTACCAAACATCCATTTCTCCAAGGGAGTATGTGAGGGATGTGTTCTCGGAAAACACCCTCAAGAGAAATTCGACAAAGGAAAGTCTCAGAGAGATTCCGCCCCTTTATATATGATCCACAATGACATTATGGGTCCTTTTCTACATTCATCTATCATCAAAGTGAGGTTTGTTCTCATTTTTTTTGATGATTTCTCACATTTTACATGGATCTACTTTCTCAGGAAAAAATTCGAGGTCTTTCAACACCTCAAAGATTTCAAAGCTCTGGTTGAGACACAATCTGGAAATAAGATCAAAGTCCTCCGAACTGATAATGGGGGAGAATATTTAAATCATGAGATCCATAATCTTTTCCATGAGGCAGGGATTCAGTTGCAGCACACAATGCCTTATACTCCGCAACAAAACAAAGTTGCTGAGCGGAAAAACATATCTCTAAAGGAGATGGAATCTTGCATGCTGCATGAAAATTCACTACCACAGAGACTATGGGCTGAAGCACTTAAGTTTTCAACATATATCCAAAACATATCTCCCCATAGATCTTTCAAGGATAAGACCCACTTTTACATTTTCAGTTCACGTGCATGGGCCCAGATTCCCTCTGAAAAGAGGAAGGAATTTGATCCACAGAGCATTGAGTGTATTTTTGTTGGATAACCCAATGGTGTGAGGGGATATAGGCTTATTGATCTTTCCTCAGACCAACTCATCATTGAGCATAGTTTCCAATTTGAGGAAAGTGTCTCGCATGTACCTCATTAGCCGCATGCAGACACCTTCATTCTTCCACCTGTCCGAGATGATGAACATGCACATGCCAACTCTTCTTCAAAGGAATCAGATGATTTAGATTCAGAGTCAGTATAGTCAGATGTAGATTTAGATCATCCAGATATAGTTGCAAATCTAGAGCATAGGCCCAAGTGGGCACAAACTACTCTCCAGGATGCAGGGGATATCATTGTTGATCCAACCAATACTAGAAGTACTCGATATTATTTTGAGGAGCCTCTTGTTGCACTCACTGACATTGAACCATTTCCCTCCAGGCATATTTTCTTGGTTTAGTCTTTATATCCACAGTCTCATGGCAAGGTTGCTAGAAATCCCTTTTGGGAATCCGCCATGCAGGAGGAGTACAAATTCCTCCTCAAGAACTAGACTTGGGATATGGTTCCCTTTCCTTATGGGAGGAAAATTGTCAAATGTAGATGGGTCTACAAGACCAAGAGCACATTGTATGGACATCTTAGTAGATACAAAGCCAATATATTTTCCAAAGGCTTTCAACAAGTGCATGGTATTGACTATTATGAGACCTTTTCTCCAGTAGCGAAGATGGATTCCATATGATTGGCACTTTCCATTGTGACAACCAAGGGATGGGAAGTCCATCAGATGGACATGAAGAATTCATTTCTTCATGGTGATCCCTCTAAGGAGATCTATATGGAGCATCCCCAAGGATTTATGCAGGACACATCTTTGGTCTTTCGATTGAAGAAGTCCATTTATGGCCTCAAGTAGGCTCTAAGGGCATGATATGCTAAGATGGATTCCTACCTATTGTCATAGAACTTTGTACGCTGTAAATCAGACCCGAATGTCTACATGCTCAGGACGATTGATTCACTTCTACTCTTAGTTTCGTATGTTGATGATTTTCTGATCACCAGTTGCTCGACTTCAACGATTGCTGAAGTCAAGAGGATTCTACATGACATGTTTTTGATGATGGACATGGGTCCTCTACACTTCTTCCTTGGACTTGAGATTAGTTAGGATGCATCAGGCATCAAAATGTCTCAGGCCAAGTATGCACGAGATCTCCTTGAGAGATTTCACATGACATACTGCAAGTCTTCTCCAACTCCTTTCCTATCAGGAGTCAAACTTGAGGATGGCGGGGATACTCCACTGGTTGAAAACACACTATACATATAGCTATTGGGGAGCTTGTTGTATCTCACACACTTCAGACCAGACCTCTCGTATGCAGTTGGCGTAGTTTCCAGGTTCATGCAAGAGCCACATGAGCTACATTGGAAGGATGCAAAGAATATCCTTTGATATGTACAGGGCACCATCACCTTTGGGATTCATTATGTAGAAGACTCTACATTATATCTCATCAGGTTTACTGATCCTAACTAGGCTGGCGATAACACTGATCGCAAGTCCACATATGGTTACTCACTTAGTCTTGGTTTTGGGCCTATCTGTTGGCCGAGCAAGAAGCAAGCTGCCATTTCTCTATCTTCAGTCGAGGCAGAGTACATAGACGTAGTTAACATAACCATTTAGGCTATGTGGCTACAACATTTTCTCACCGAGTTAGACATTCAGTTTCATCAGACGATCGTCATCTGGTGTGACAACCATAACACTCTGAAGTTCTGCAGAGATCTAGTTCAGAGGCAGCGGATGAAGCACATTGAGATCCACATGCACTGCATCTAGGACTTAGTACATGAGGGGATCATCAACCTACAATTTTTTCCTTCATAAGAATAGATGAGTTCCATTCTCTATGAAGTCTTCTTGGAGTGAAGGACATAGTTGCCTAGAAACTGTAGTTCTTCTTTTTACATACATTGTACCTTGAAGGGGTTTTTTTCCCATGAGGTTTTCCCTCTTTCCTCACTTTATTTTAGTGCATCTTTTGTATTTGGGTACCTAACATGGCCTCATTGCCGGGACCCATTCTTTATTTTCACCATAGTGATGTTCAGGGGGGATGTTGGAGTTACTCACACACACCTAGGATTTATTTTTCCTAAGGTTTTTCATTGTTTATAGTCATAATTATTCATTATCCAGTCTCCTATATTTTAGGGAAGAATATTCCACTTGGAGAATATTCTCTTCATTTGACACTTTAGTTTGACTAGTTGAGTTGAGTCTAGATGCTGCATTGGTTTTGTCACCATGCAACCTTGGGATCATCACCATGCTAATGCGCACTTGGCTTGGGATCATCAACATACTGATGCATTACCCTTGATTCCTTGATCTACTCCTCACTATACTCTGTCCAGTCAGTTAACTGAAGACTGGCTGACTAGTTAACTCAGCTAGGTGGCAGTTCACTCCTGTAACTACCTGAGAGACTAGACTAGGTGGTACTTCACTCCCATAACTGCTAGTGTGTGTTGAGATCACTCTAGACCACCACTATGGCACATTGGTTCTCCTCTAGTTCACATTCATTGAGTTATACACAATACATCATGTTTAAATTATTCATTATTCATAATAGTTAATGATAAGTCTTCCATTCTTTCTCTCCTTATTCTTCTTTCTCAATTTATTTCATATGTAGTATTTTCTAGCTAGATCTATTTTATGCAGGTTCAACACATTTTAAAATTTTTAAATAAATTATAACTAATAGGTGGGGACCCCCTAAATAAATTTATTCTTTAATTTTAAAAATATCCCCTTTTACCTCCATAATTGCAATATACATACCATCCATAAAATAATTTCACATTTGACATCCCCCAAAAATTAAAAGTGCCATAATTACACTTGTAACTCCCCAAAATGATTTGAAATATCAAAATACTATTTTCTGTCCCAAAAATAAAAGTGTAATTATGTCATCAATAAGTTTCCACATAAAGTCATCATAAAATAAAATAAAAAATCATATTTTTTGTGTGAGGTGGTCCTCTTCTATCCACTGTCCTGATATGAAGCTACCCTGTGTATCTATAAATATTCCTTGGTAGACTTATTGTCTTCATTTGGTGATGCTTTAGGGTGCATATCACCAAAGGTGAAATTTATAGGTTCATGGTTTTGGGGAATAGAATGTGAGGTAACATAATGGGAAGATGAATCAGTACTAGGTGATATGAAAAGTTGCTTCCCTTTGCTAGTTTCAGGTTCTCGAGCTAATTTTTCTTTTTTATTGGGATGCTGAGTAGATAATGCATGTGAAGCAATGGATACAACAGGTTGAAGTGGTTTCTTAGGAGGAGGTAGATGTAGTGGAAAGGATATAGTAGGAAAGCCATGATGATGGGGTTAATATAGCACCTTGTTTTCCCCCATAGCTATAATTATGCTTAAGACTTCATATGATTATGTTTATGAAGATTGTGATCATGTTTTGATTAATGACAAAACCATAAAGCTGACTAAGGAGGAAAATCCTTAAGAGTACTAGCCATGATATCATATGTGGAATTGATGAAGTGGATAGATGAGGCAACACTGAGATGTTTTGGTGAAGAAAATAGGAAGCTTACTTAGCAAGATTTTTTATGCTTATAAAGAAGAGGTTACACCTACTAACATACCCAAATAGGTATGGGGGAAATGTGACTAGTAATGGAAGTTAGGGAAATGGTTGGTATAGTTAACAAATTTTGACGATTTTGGTCTCTTGAAGAAGGAAAAATGGGTCAACTGAACAACCTAATAGTAGGACACCACGCAATTTCCCCTTCATAAATTTGGACTCCAGATAGAAAGTCACTTTTGATAGAAGCTGCGAGAGTCCCAAGGACTGGTAGAGGAAGAGGCCAAAGGTGAAAAAAATCACCAAGAGAGAAAACACACACACACACACAAACACACAGAAGGATAGATGCAGACATCAATGGAGAATGGAGAACAACACACAATGCATAGAGAAAATACTTCGACGAAGTATTGGAGATACGAGCTCATAGGTTGAGGATGCATCGAACAAAGATGTTCATTAGCATACGTATAAGAGGAAGAAGTGGAGACATTTCCTTGAATAAAACAATAATCTTGTCCAATTTAATGATGATCACCCTAAAAAAGAGGAGACCTGAATCTAGACTAGGGAAATAAAGGGCTGAACCTTGCTACTTACTCGAAAAGAATCGATACTGGTAAGGGGAGGTTGTCGAGGGATTGTATAGTAGAGAAGGGTCTCCATTATGTAGAGTAAATCTAGTTGATAAACTACCTAATAAACCTATGGAAGCCCTGAGCTCAATAGAAAGGGGGAAACTCTATTGTTATCAGTGGAGTAAGGAGAGTAACTTTCCCGGATCATTTGAATTTGAGGACCAACTAAATCATTCCCTTGTGATATCATGGATTGGCACGAGGGGGGATTACTATAGGAAGGTACTTTGTAGTATGAACTAAGGTTGGGAGGAAATATATCCTCTCTCAGTCAGTTGGATGATGATACTTCTTGAATAGATAAGTGTTTAATATGGCTTGTTTGTTGTTTGATAATAATGTAAATGTGTGGTTTCTTGTTTAATGGGGAAATATGAATGCATTTGACTATATAAAAGCTCCGAGTAAAATGGAATGCATGATTTTATTTCCACTGATAATTTACTCAATTCATGGATTCAAATGAACATGGTGTGGTGTTGTGTATTCTTGGAAATATTGAAGCCTTGAGAGGAAAGTTTACAAGATATGGATAAAAAAATTGTTTGGGAGGTGACAAGAGAATTCTGGTCTCTGAGAATTCCTAGTTAGAGTAAGGAACCCCAAGTCTTGTAAGAACCTCTTATTCTTAAGTGGAAAGATTGCAAGATATGCAAGAACTTCACTTGTGATGAAGTCGAAAGGACAATAAGGGCCTTAGAGCAATTTAAGAACCATGAGGATCTAGTAAACCTTAGGGTGTTGGCATGTTGGAACCCAAAATTTTACTAAGTCCCGAGTCATATTGTCTTTTAGTGAAAAAAAGGTTATGTGTTATGAGTTAGAATGAATTTTATCTGTCGATTCGTTGTGGTGAATGTATATGAGCCATTCATCAAGGAAAAGATCCTTGAAAGTGATCAAGAGTTGGAGTAGGGGACTCCGACGATGATGAAGAGAGGATACATGTCTTATATTTATTAGAGGATCCATCCTCACCATCCTCACCATTGGATCTGCGAGATCCATTTTTGATGAAGAAAATCCTGAGAGCGTAGTGGGTTGTTGATTGAGCGGAGGCCAAAAAGGAAAAAGCTGTGTCGTTGATGCCGAGCTTAGTTTCATCGAGAGAAGAATAGTCGACAATGTTGAGGAGGAGGCTGGAGCCATGGGTTGACAATGAATAAATACATGGAAATTGTTGATCTATCGGAAGAGGTTTGGGAAGATCATAGCTGTTGGATCTCACTCGAATGACCATGAAGAGGGGGACCAAGAACATTAACCATCACCTAGTTGAAACCTGGATATTAGATATTGACTGTTGATGGGGTTGTTGCGATCACTGTCATATCTGATCGAAGTGATCATCGGGACCATGTGGTCGAGGTAGAATTTGAAGTTGAAGTGAGTGCACTTCAGTGACGAAGAAAACCTTTACAAGGTTAGACGAGGGCCAATTTTTAGTGAATGGGTGAGATAGAATCTTAGCCATCAATTTCTATAGGTCCCATGTAGTTTCCTTAGAAGAGTTTCAAAGGGAACCCATTAATCTCCATGCAAATTGAAATCACTGATGCGATCAAAGTCATTGGATGGTAGGGTCCAAGAGATGTTGGATATGGAGACTGCACTGATTATATTTCTTAGTTAGAACTTAAGGATGGGGATGACTTATGTCTTTGTGAGAGAAAGAGAACCCTAATGATGATAAGGAGGGTTTTTGAGAGATCAAAATTGTTGAGTCGATGATCTAGGTGGAAGGCACCACGTCAGTGTGTAACACCTCGAGTTTTGAGCCCCCATTTCAAATAATGTATTGTTACACTACTGAGAGGCCAGAGTGCCTGAACAATTATTAAAAGGCTAGTGTGCCCAATAAATGTAATGTTTTGATCATTATTAATAATAAATACATCACTGGCTACTAGACAGACAAGGACTAGAGTTATAGGGGGCTATGATTCCACAAGAGAGAGGGCTTGAGGGGATACATGTTTATTTCCTATTTTAATTACCTATTTGTCTAAGGGAGTGGATCAGTTATGTGAGCTTCTTGGGGAAGGCTAGGAGGTTCTTGATTCCCCACGAAAATACTTAAACCCATCTGTTGGTCACTATAATTGCTTAATTAATTTCAAACAACCAAGTGATACATAAATTATCAACCCAGGAAAGTCTTTTTATTTCAAAGATAACCACGCACTATATATGCTCAATTCCAAAAGCAACTTACAGTTGTAGTAAAATAAGCTATACTAATCACACTTGCTTGAATGAACTGAAGTTCTGAATTTAACCACAGGAAAGCAACCTTCCTATTGCAGATCTTAAAGATTAATCTAAGAATCCTGGATTACATTAAAATAATACTTGCAAAAGGAAAGAACACTACTTTGCAATCAGAGAATAAGACCCTTACTCTCAAACAAAGACTTCAGTACTGACACTTTTTCATGAAAACAGTAATGCAAAAAAAATAACTCTATCTAGCAGAGAACAAGACCATCTAGTTCCTTCCTTTCTAAGCAGGAACCTTAAGCCCTATTTCTGTTTAGCACACTTGTGAAATTGAGATTACAGAGAGCAGGATGGTCTGATCCCTTCCTTTCTGAGCAGGGACCCTTAACCCAGTCTCTGGCTAGCTCACTTGTAGGAATAATGGAAATCTACAGAGAATAGGATATCCCGATTCCTTCCTTTCTGAGCAGGAACCCTTAACCCAATCTCTGGCTAGCACACTGCAACAGTAAATGAAATCTACAGAGGACATGATGTTCTGATTCCTTCCTTTCTGAGCAAGAACCCTTAACCCAATCTCTGGCTAGCACACTTGCAGAAGTAAATGAATCCTACAGAAGACAAGATGTTCTGATTCCTTCCTTTCTGAGAAGGAACCCTTAACCCAATCTCTGGCTAGCACACTTGTAGAAGTAAATGAATCCTACAGAAGACAAGATGTTTTGATTCCTTCCTTTCTGAGAAGGAACCCTTAACCCAATCTCTGGCTAGCCTCATAAAATCATCACACAAGATTGCTAATAAACAAAATTACGAAATTCATTCAATAAACTAAGACAGAGTTCAGTAGTGTTTCAGCAAAGCGGAATTCATTAACAGTAGTGTTTCAACATATGAAAATTAAGCACACATAAAAAGAGATTTACTAACACACTCTATAACTAACGGGTGAATCTTGTGAAGAAGGTGGGCCCTCCCTTCTCACAAGATTCCCCTGGAATGGAAAATCTAGAGAAAGATACTCAAGGTAGTCTTTTATTCATCTATCAAAATGTCATGTTACAGTCTGAAAATGAAGTACACGTTCCTCTCTCTGAAGCTTTTCAATACATAAAACTTGGATCCCTCGAATGACGATTTCCTCTTATTTAAAGAGGAAATCCCTTCGATACAATAATTACAATGCACATCTCAGTCCTATCCTTAGTCGGATCTACTTTCTAAGCCAGCACAGGATGTCCTAGTCTCACGCAACATAATGCTATTACAGGAGCTGAAATGAGGTATTGTTGTTACGACTGGTGTAACAACTTCTTCTCGTTGTTGCTGATGGTGTTTCAGCATCGCAATTCGTGGGCTGTTTCAGCCACGTGAATTGTGCTTTGACTATGTCGGCATTCTTGTGTAGGAGCGACGGTTATAGCTTGTTGACCGCTGACTGTAACGACTTCCTTTGTGTTTCAGCATTGTCGGTCCTGGCGGTTTCTTCTGTGTTTCAGCATCTGCAACTCTGGAATGTGTAACAGCTCCGTGTTTCAGCATCTGCAACTCTGGACTGTGTAACGGCTCTGTGTTTCAGCATTTGCGAGCTTGTACTATATGACAACTTTGTGTTTCAGCATTAGTGGCCTTGAACTGTATGATAGCTCTATGTTTCGGCAACTGCGACCTCGGACTGTATAACATCTTTGTGTTTCAACAATAATGACCTTGGATAGTTCTGTGTTTCAGGAATAGGCCTCAAGTGCTAATCTGTAGTTTTGAACACTTATGCATTTCTAATCAATGGTTAAGTACGAGAGTGATGTAAAATATTATGCAAAACAGATTAAACGTATAGTCATGAGAAGGGACGTTGTATACCTTTGGGATGATCAGATAAAGTGATAGTATGAGTCTAAATATAGGTGATCAAGAGTATAATAGTGGCAAAAAGTATAGGCAAAAAGGTACATTGTGTAGTCCTAACATCCCCCCCAACTCAAGGTGTTGCATGTCCTCAGGCAACTCACTCTGAATCAGAGTCTTGATACCGACTCTGATCGTGTAAATTACTCAAGCAGTAGCTTTGGGAGGTACTGTCCGTTGGCGTTCTGAACCCTTGCACCTGTTGCAATCTTTGCCATGCTGCTGTTTCTGCCTTCTTAGGCATCTTATAACTGACTTGATACCTTTCTATTGGCAACGAGAGAATGGGAAAATAAAACCGGTACCCTATCCAATTTTCAGCACAATGTCTAACACACTGAATATAGTTGGGTATCCTGGAGATTGCTACTTCTAAGTTGGCAGGATCAAAAGGATTGTGCTGTTGTCTCTTCTCCGTGGATTGCTGCCAAAAAAGGTTATTGACCTGGAGGGCAGTAATCTCTATGGATCTGATGATGTGTTCACAATCCTGGAGCACTTCT
>JZKD02S2236224.1:167837-184961 GCA_000966675.3 Picea glauca
ACCTATATATGATTGTATTCTGTTGTCTATTTAATTATTGTTTAATTAACTCTTTATAATATGCATGCTTGATAGTTAGTGTTGTGCATGTCATTAGCTCTTTTCTTTTATGCATTCTTATTAAATTAAAAAGGTATCGGTAAGATAAATAATTCCAGGTGGTGGGCTTGAAGGTAGCGTACCCTGACCTGTAGGTGGTGGGGTATGATACACAGTGCCACATCAGATGCCGTGAGTGACAAGTAGCCACGTGGATGGCACATGGAAAAGGGTAAAAAAAATGAGAGAGACTATAACCTTGGATATTGAGCTCTATTTTGGGCAAGATTACTATCCTTGGAAATCCCTCGACGACCAAAATCCAATTATAGGGTATTTTCTTGAAATGAAGTAAATATAAGAAGATAAAATCTCTACATCCCACTATCCTAAGAAAGAGTAAGGGGGTGGAGTGTGCTACAGAGTGGTAATAGAGAAGATTTCAAAATCTAGGCTTGAATGGGCCACCGAGGTCGCTTAAAACTGTTTTAGAAAATTTTGATGATGCCTGACATGCATGTTTTAAAATGTTGATGAAATTTATAACAAGGGTTGTTATTTCAACTCATAGGACATACTGAATGTCAAGAAAAGGTGAATGGTGTAGCGCAACATGGAAGACACATCACATTTTAGAGACGAGCAATCTGATGGATGGAGGGACAGAGAAACCCCTCCATATTTGATGGCCATTTTTAGGTGTCTGAAGGTAGATAATGAGAGGCTCATGAAAGTTAAGGCTGGGCAGATAGAGTTGAATGCAATGTTACTATAGAGTTTGTCTGAAATCCATAAGCATTTTCATCAAGGCCCTAGTAACATAGAATTACAACATTCAGAAAAATTGAAGAAACCGTTGGATGCACAAATACATGGATTGAGTCATAGCAATGCAGGGAGAAGTTCTTCCAAGAATATGCATCAAAATTCCAAGAAAATCAAATTTAGTGGAAGTATTTCCACATGGTCATCTAGAAGGAATATTACATCTGAAGAGTTGTCCAACAGTGACATTGGAATGAGTGTTTTGAAGAGAAAGAAGAGATGTTCTTAGAATTCTTTGACCAAAGAATTAAAAAAGGCTAAGTTGCCTACCTTTGACGAAGATATTAATAAAGGAGAAGAAGTTGAGGTATGGTTTTTTTGTCTGAAGAAATACTTTTGGGTATACAATTACTCTGAGAATACCAAGGCAAGGATTTCCTTTTTCAATATAAATGTAGGATCCTCCATTTGGTGGGAAGACCTCAAGGAAATCAAAGGACCGAAGAAAATCAGACTGACTTGAAAGTAGTTTGAGAGGTACTTAAGAAAGGCATACTTATCGAAGAAGTATTTTGATGAAAAAATCATTGAATTCCATGAGCATAAGTTGGGTAAACTTACTTTGGATGCATATCCTAAAAGATTCATGGAACTGCTGAGGTATGTTCCTTACCTAAAGGATGAGAAAGAAAGAGTGCAACACTTTCTCAGTGGATTTCCACAGTCCTATTAGGACATAATTAAATTTGGCAAGACAAAGACATTGGAAGACACTATAAGGAAGGCCAAGTGTTGTTATGACCAGTCTAGGAACAATCAAGAGCCTTCTAAGAACTAGAAAATTATGGATAAGAGTGGATTCCAAAATAAGGGATTTAAGTCCTTTCCATACAAGAATTCATGTAAGAGTGCACAATTTGGTCAACCAAGAAGAAGTGTGCACCAAATGAATTTTCCCTCTCAAAGTGGAAATAATCCAACAGAATGAGCAAGATAAAGAGCAAATGAACCAAATAAAGGACCTCTATAGTGTTGGGGTTACAGAGAACCACACTTTTTGAGGGATTTCCCTCATATATTGAATCATGACAAGAAATTTTATCATATGTAGGAAGAAACTATGGCCAGGGATGTGGCTAGAAGTGTGCCAATGCTATATGCATCTATGGAGAATTGACAAGAAGACCACCAAGCTTCTATAATGGAGCTACAAGGTATAATTTCCAAGAAAAGTGTTTCTATTTTAATTGACCTTGGATCTAATCTTAGTTATGTCTCACCATAAGTTTTTGAAGCATGTTCCTTACAGAGGAAGAATCATGCAAAAGCGTGGTTAGTTCAACTAGCCATAGGAACTAAGAGAAAATGGGTTGTGGTCATAGAAGCTTGTCCATTTGAGATAAGTGGACTATTTATGCAAGAAACCTTGAATATCCTACCCCCTTGTTCATATTTTGTGCTGTTGGGTATGGATTGGTTAGCTTCCCACAAGGAAAATATTAATTGTTATGAGAAAACTTTAGAATGTGATGGTAAAGAAGGCAATGCAAGGCATTCAGAAGCTAGTTTTAGTAAGAAAAATATCAGCATTGCAACTTAATAATTTTAGTCAGAAAGGGTGACCCTTGTATGCTATACAAGTGCTAAACTAAGTATAAGGAAAGGATATGAAGGCTAAATATCACCATATGTTATGGGAATTTAAGGATGTATTTTCAGAAGAGGTACCTGGACTACCTCCAAAGAGAGATCTTGATTTTTCGATAGATATTGTGCTTGGAGCGGTACCAACATCAAAGGTACCTTATATAATGAGTACACCAGAGTTGGTGGAGTTGAAGGTACAACTAAAGGAAATTTTGGATAAAGGTTATATCAAGCCAAGTGTATCCCTGATGGGAGCACCATCCCTATTTGTGAAGAATAAGGATGGTACATTGCGCCTATGTATAGACTATATGAAACTGAACAAAATGACCATCAAGAACAAGTATCATTTACCCAAGATTGATGACCTCTTTGATTATCTCATAGGAACTACAATATTTTCAAATATTGATTTAATATTTAGATATCACCATGTCAGAATCAAGGATGAGAACATCCACAAGACTGCCCTTAGAACAAGGTATGGACAATATGAGTTTACAGTGGTGCCATTTGGGCTTAAAATTAACCAACCACATTCATGTGTTTAGTGAATAGTGTGATCAGAAAGTACCTATAAATATTCATTTTGGTGTTTGCGAATGACATTTTGGTTTATTCCAAAACTAAATAAGAGCATGAATAACATCTCAGAATGGTGTTATAGGTGTTGATACGACACAAAATCTACGCAAAGTTCAACAAATGTGATTTATTTCAAAAGGAAATCTAGTATTTAGGCCACATAATCTCAGCTGAAGGAGTGGCAGTAGACCCTGAAAAGATCATGGAAATCATGGATTGGCCTACCCCTAGGAATGTAACTGAAATGAGGTCATTCATGGGATTGGCTTGGTATTATAGGAGGTTTATAAATGGATTTTACAAGATAGGTAATCCCATTACCTCATTACAAAGAAATTGGAGTAAGTTTGTATGGTCACAAGAGTGCGAGACTAGCTTCCAACAACTGAAGCATATTTTGACTTACGCCCCTATTATGAAGATTGCAGATCCTAAAAAGGATTTCTTGGTTTTCACTGATGCTTGGAAAGAAGGACTTGATGTATTTCTTATGAAAGAAGGGAAAGTGACTTGTTATGAATCACATAAGCTAAATGAACATGAACAAAAGTATGTTACCCATGATATGGAGCTTGCAGTGATTGTGCATGTGTTGAAAATGTGGAGACATTGTTTGCTAGGAAGAAGGTTTATTTTAATAATATATCATTGTGGTATAAAGTATTTGTTCGACCAACCAAGGTTGAATGCTAGACAAGATAGGTGGATGACACTGATTAGCGAGTTTGATTTTGAAATCAAACATATCAAAGGGACAGAGAAAAAAGTGGTAGATGCACTCATGCAGAGTGTACATGCTATACACTTAGCAACAAAAAGTGTAGGCAAGTCTAACATCAAGCAGAGGATTAAAACCCTCTTTCATAAATATGAGTTCTTCAACCAAGTAAAATAAGGGTTACAACAAGAACCCAGGCAAAGGAAGTATGAAGGATTTCATCTTGGGGTTGGAAATTTGTTGATGAATAATAGACTGCATGTGCCTAGTTTAATAGATTTGAGGAACTTGGTTATGGATGAGTTCCATAGAAGAACTTATGTAGTTCACCCTAGTTATCAAAATATGGTAACAACAATAAGGAAGTTGTATTACTATCATATAATGAAGTAGGAAATTTCTGAGTACATTGCTAAATGTTTAGAGTTCCAACAAATGAAAGTTGATCACATACATCCTGCAAGGCTATTGCAACCTTTGCAAATTCCAAAGTGGAAATGGGAGACAATTTCCATGGATTTTATTACTATTTTACCAAACAAAGTGAAGCAACATGATACAATTATGGTTGTAGTGGATAAGCTGAGAAAGGTAACCCATTTTATTCCTATTAATTATACTTTTAAGGCCATATATGTTGCTAATGTTTTTGTATAAGAATTTTTCATATTGCATGGTCTATCCAAGACCATAATCTCGGATAGAGATCCCAAGTTCACCTTAAGTTATTGGAAAAGTTAGTTTGTGGGATTGGGAACAAAATTGGCATTTAGCATGGCCTACCATACTCAAACAGATGGTTAGACTGAAAGATTGAACATAGTGCTTGAGGACATGTTGAGGATGCATTTTATGCATCATCCCAAGCAATGGGAAGAATATATGCCCTTGGTAGAGTTTTCCTATAAAAATGATTATCAAGAATCATTGAAGATGAGCCTACTTGAGGTTATATATGGTAGGAAGTGTAGAGTTCCAATCAACTGGGACAATCCAATGGATGGAATCACACTTGGGACATAGTTGCTGAGGGAAATGGAACATGAACCGATCAAGATAAGGAGAAATATGAAGATAAATCAGGATAGACAAAAGAGTTATTCAGACAACAAAAGGACTCACAAAGAGTTCCAGGTGCGAGATCATGTGTATCTCTAGGTGAAGCCCAAGAGAAGTTCCTTAAAAATGGGAACATGTGCTAAATTGGCACCTCACTATTATGGACCATTTGAAGTCTTGGAGAGAGTGGGCCCTATGGCATGCCAAATTTCATTACCACCCTTAGTTAAATCTCATAATATATTCCATGTGTATTTATTAAAGACATATGTTCATGACCCTAATCATATTATTGATTGGATTGTGATACAGGTGGAACGAGAGGGTGAGTTTAAGCCCAAACCACAATGCATCCTAGATAGGAGAGAAAAAATGCTCCAGAACTGAGCCATCATGTAGGTCCAAGTGCAATGGAAGCACTTTGGAGCAGATGAGGCTACATGGGAATTGGAGGATGCCATGAGAATGGCATACCTATTTTTGTTTTCTGTATAATTGTATATACATGGTGTTTTAAACGCCGAGGATGATGTTTATTTAAGGGGGAGGTCAGGTCACATTTGGTAGAAGCCGTGAGAGTCCCAAGGATTGGTAGAGGAAGAGGCCAAAGGTGGAAAACATCACCAATAGAGAAACAAAACACACACACGCAGAGAGAGAGGAGGATAAACATGGAAATTAGTGGAGAAGGGAGACCAACACACAATGCATAGAGAAAATAATCTAAGGAAGAGTCAGAGCTATGAGCTCATAGGATGAGGGCACAAAGAACATAGGTGTTCATTGGTGTAGGTCTAAGAGGAAGAAGTGGATATATTTCCTTGAAGAAAATAGGAATCTTGTCCAATTTAATGATGATCAACTTGAAACAGAGGAGACCTGCATTTAGACTGGGGCGATAAAGCAATGCAACTTGGTATATATTGGACAAAAACTAGCACTGGTAAGGGGAGGTCACAAAGGGACTGTATAACAGAGAAGGGGATCCTTTGTGTAGAGGAAATCTAGTTGATAAACTACATGATAAACTTGTGGAAGGCATGAGCTTAGTGGGAAGGGGGAAAATTTATTGTTGTCAATGGAGGAAGGAGAGTAACCTTCCCGGATCATCTAAATTTGAGGAAAAAATGAATCATTCCTTTTTGATATCATGTCTTGGCACATGGCTGGAATACTATAGGAAGGTACTCTGCAATATGACCTAAATTTGGGAGGAAAGGCATCATCTCTTAGTCAATTGGTCGATGATACTTCCAGAACAGATAAGTGTTTAATATGGCTTGTTTTTTTTTTGATAATAATGTAAATGTGTGTTTAATGGGGAAATATGAATGCATTTGAATGTATGAAATCTTTGAGTAAAATGGAATGCATGATTTTTTTTCCATTGATAATTTACTGAATTCATGCAGTCAAATGAACACTGTGTGGTGCTGTGTATTCTTGGAAATATTGAAGCCTTGAGAGGAAAGTTCAAAGGATATGGATAATAAATTCATTTGGGATGTGATGGGAGAATCTTGGTCTTTGAGAAGGCCTGGTTAGAGTAAGGAAACCCAAGTTTTGTTACAACCTCTTATTCTTAAGTGGAAATCTTGCAAGATATGTAAGAACTTCACTTACGATGAATTCAAAAGGACCATAAGGGAGTTAGATAATTTTAAAAACCTTGAGGATGTGATAAACCTTAGGGTGTTGGCCTGTTGGAACCCAAAATTTGACCAAGTCCCAAGTCAAACTATCTTCTAGTGAAATAAAACTCTTTTTTATGAGTTAGAATGACTCCTAGCCATCAGTTCATTATGATGAATGTATATAACCCATTCATCATGGACAATATCCTTGAAAGTGATCAAGAGATGGAGTAGGGGACTCCCATGACAATGAAGAGAGGCCATAGTTCTTAGATTTATCAGAGGATCCATCCTAACCATTGGATCTGTGAGTTCCATTTTTGATGAAAAAACACCTGAGAGCTTAGTGGGTTGTTGATTGGATGAAGGTTAGAAAGGAAAAATATGGTTCGTTGATGTCGAACTTAGTTTCTTCAGAAGAAGAATAATCAAAAATCTTGAGGAGGAGGTTGGAGCCATGGGTTGATGACGACGAAATACATGGAAACCATTGATATATCAAAAGAGGTCCAGGAAGATCATAGTCATTGGATCTCACTCAACTGGCCACAAAGAGGGGGACCAATAACATTAAACATCACCCAGTTAGAACCTAGAGATTAGATCCCAACCATTGATGGTAGTTTTGCAATCACCGTAATATCTGGACGAAGTGATTGTTGGGACCAGGCTAGAGTAGACTTTGAATTTGATCTGGGTGCACTTTGACAATGACAAAAACCTTTACCAGGTTAGACACATGTTTTTGGTCGATGAATGGGAGAGATAGAATCTTAACCATTGATTGCTTTAGGTCCCACCTAGTTTCCTTAGAAGAGTTTCAAAGGGTGGGCATTAATCACGGTGCAAATTGATGGGGTTTGAGAGACATCGGATATGGAGGCTAGACTCATCATAATTTTCCATTGGAACTTAAGGACATGGGCGACTTATTTCTTTGTGAGAGAAATAGAACCTCGAAAATGACAAGGAGAATTTCTGAGAGATCAAAACTGTTGAGTCGATGAGCCAAGTAGTAGACGCCATGTTAGTGCCACATATGATGGCGCGAGTGACAAGTAGCCACATTTATGCCACATAGAAAAGGATAAATTTTTTTTAGAGAGGCCATAACCATGGATATTGAGCTTGGTTTTGGGAAAGATTACAGTCCTTAGAAATCCCTCGATGAACAAAATCTAATTACAGGGTGTTTTTCCTGAAACAAAGTAAGTTGAAAAAGAGAAAATCTTAACATCCCACTAGCCTAAGTTAGATTTAGGGGGTCATGTGTGCTACAGTTGAGGATCATGTACTATTTAATTCCAACCATCATTGACTAGAATTTCAAGATGCAAAGACACATTTGGCCATACAAGAACACTGATTATACTTGGATGAGGTTATAATGGTGGTTTGATAGGTGGTGGAGGATTAAAATATCCTTGGTCTGCAAGATTGATAAGACCGATTTGCAGGATTTGATTAAAATCCTATGATTTTTCATCAAAATGGACAAATAATCTAAGTCTCTTATTTTTTTCCCCTTTCCATATAACCTATTTCCTCTGTTCCAATTTCCTCTGTTTCCTCTATTATCTCTGTTAGATATGTTGCTACCCTGAATGAAAAATCACATCTAAAAAATATAGATTAGATTAGAGTATGCATACAATAACAAGTAAAACATCAAATACCATTTTAAATTTAACATAATTTTTAGAAGTGGCTCTGACTCGATCAACAATCAAGCATGCAATCAACCACGGATAAATGAGAAGAGTAACTAAAAAAGTCAAACTACTTGATACGTTTTGAAACATTTCCATGTTTCATATCTCTTACAATTGATAATTAATCAAGAACATTGGATTTATAATGAAATTGGGAAAATGAAATTCTTTGTAATGGATGAAAAGTGAAAATAAATGATAAGGAAGAGCAGTACATGTTCATAATAAAACATATCAGTCATCAACCTTCAACCAATATCCAAACATTTATTCCCAATGCCGCTTGATAATCATATCACATATTTCATGTCAAGTATCATTGACTGCTATTATATCCATTTTCCATGCTTCAAAATGAAATCTTTGAATTTGTTTATGTATGAATGGGGAAAAATCGTGAACTTAAAATGAAACACGATTTTGGGAATTTAGGAACAATTTATGTAAAGTGAAAGTATGGAAGGGATTGGTCATGAAAACAAACAATCAATCATCTATTTCCAAGAACTTATGACCCTTTTTCAATGCTCATTATCTTTTGTCATTGTAGACTTGTTTTTGGATGTTTAATAAAATTTTGTAATCAGAGATCGTAAGTCAATATGAAAGAATGATCATTCAATAATGTATCCTTTTCCTATTCTTCCCTTAACCATAAATGCAATAGTCAAAATACATATACTTTCTGTCAAATTGATCATGCCAAACTGCTAGCAACATTCTTCTTTAATAGAAAGTTATTTTTATTTCATACAATAGGGGGAATAAGAGATGAAGTATAAATGATATATGGTTTTAGGAATTCGGGAATGATGTATGGAAAATGAAAACATGAGGGATTTGATCCTATGTATAAAAAAAATATTTTTTATTCCTTCATGACCTGGTAATATTTCTAATCCATATTTAAAATCAACATACCCAAAAACCAATAACCAAACCGTGTTTGAAACTTCAATCAGTTATTCCAAACAAATTATGTATCAAACATGTAACAAAAAATTCCCCTTATTATTTTCCATATTATGAATTTTAACAGTCATCATAGATACCAACAACAAAAGTCTATGATGGATCAAATAATTGGTTCTAATGTTTGGAAGCCCAAAATGAATGTAGTATAATCAGCCAGGACATTCCATATTAAGGTCTTATGTTTTTTAACAATCCTTGTAAAATAATAACATAGAGATCAAACCCCTATTCATTTCAATCAAAATTTTTTGATCAAACCTGGTGCATTGACTAATAATATCTGTGCTATTGGTTTGACAAATATTTTCAACAAACGTCCATAAAAACCCATCACACACACACAAACACACACATGTATGTATATATAAATATATGTATTTATTTATTTCAAAATCAATGGGGATTCAAAACCAAGTAGCGATATGATCAATATAACCCTGTTGGTATATTCAACAAACATCATCTTTTCAGGTTTCTATGTTATGCAATAAATATCAATGCTAGCTTCACATTCTAATTTTTTTGTATAAAAAGAGTGTAGAGATATCAAACCAAATATGTATACAAAACCCATTAAAGCTTAGGTTTTACATGAAGCGTTTCCCATATCATGCACAAAACTTAAAAAAAAAAATTAAGATTCGGCGATATGACAAACATAACCATTCAACTCTTCAACTCAGGGTCAAGGCCCGCGATAGTGTTTTTATCTAAACAAATTATATGAAATTATAACCCCCAAAATTTTCTTGTAATGCCATTGCTTCAATCATGCAGATTCGAGCATACATAATTGTAACTAGCATTTGAAGGATATGGGTTTGAAACCCATCAAGAGGAAATCAAACAAGCATGTGGGTAAAACAACCTTCAAATTTCTTCCATTTTTTCTTGATACCACAAAGATGACGAGTGGAAAGGTGGTTGAAAGTTTCAAGTAGATTTCTTTCAAGATGGCGACAATACTGTATAAAAACCAAAACTGGAGTTAAATACATCAAGCTCACATAGTCTGAACCAAGAATATTGGATTTTAAGACAAGGTTTTATGCAATAACATTTGTAATCAACATATAGCCATGAAATAAGAATCATTTTATTCAGAAGTATCCAAAATCAGTTCGAGAGGAAGAACAAGAAAATCACGCTCATATTACTAGTCAAACAAAGCCATTTTGAAAATTATGACTGCAAAAAAGACATGCATTCGATGGATAACAAGATAAAGTTTCATACCTTATACAATGCTTCAAATTTCTTTGCTAATTCAGTTCTTTAGTTACCAGAACTCTAAATCCGAGTTCTTTCACCAAACCGTGCTATGAATGAAATGACAAAATGAGAGTAGTATACCTCAAAGAGGAATACAAATGCCTCCACGCAAGCACATTGAATGCATGGCAACATCCCGTCATCCAAAACCAACAACATAATCATCCTTTAATCCAAATTATATTCCACTTTCACCATCAACAAACCACAGGCCAAAAATCTTGCCAAGTATACCAAAACTCACATGCCACATAACCACGTCGACAACCACATTAAATGTCAACTTAAATGACGACCAAAAGCTTCACATTGAGCATTGTAATTTCAACCTTGATTAAAGCCATATTCAAAACAAATAAATTATGCAAAGGATACATATATTCCAAGTCAAGTGTAAAAAAAAAATCTTAAACAATAGGAAACAATGTATAGTATCAACGTTGAATTCACATGTTATACCATATGTAATGCATATGGTAAACTTCAAACCTTTTTATTGTAACATGCCACCTTTTCACATATAGCCTAGATACCATTCATATATGTATATATGTTTGTAATGTGAAGTGCGATGACATTTGAAGTTTGCACCAAATTTTTATATGATAAACCATGGCACCCTACGATATATGCATGAATTTGCAAGCCTTTTGAACCCTATCATGTAGTTAATCAACTAACCACAGTGACATGTACTTGTTAGGGTGTTATATTATTTTGATAAGAGATATAACCAACCTTTTAAGAATTATCATCTCCATGACATAAGTTTCAGAAAATAATAATCATAATAACATCTTATGAGTATAATGTATGCAACATAGAGTATTTTTGAAGCACAACCTTTCTCTTTCTTTGCAACCAAATTAGAAGTGAAAATCATAATCAAACTGAAAGAAGAAAACATTATCATTGTGTAACATGGATGAATACATTTCAGTAGATTAGTAATGTTCAATCCTAGGGAATATTTGAAAATAAACATTCTTTCTCTCTAGGGGGTCGCACCTAATAGCTATATATTTTATATCATAGATAGTAAAATTTTTAATTGTTCCTTGCAACTATTTGTAGGCTATGATACTGTTGGCGATTTTATGAATCAACAATTTATATTCTGCTGCAAATTTTGGGACAACAAGGTTTCTTGCTACTTTCCCTAGCGTTTGGGGGTTTATTTTCATGATTTTTGGTCTTATGATATTGGCTCTAACATTGGTTTTGCAGGTCATCAATCAATTTTCCTCTCTCATCTACCAAATTCATCGTTCTCCAAACACTAAGGACTCTCATCTAGTGACCAAAGAAGAGATCCTTTCCAAAACCTTTCCTTGCTCACTCCATCCCCCCAAGGTCACCCGAGAAGTCTCCCTTGTGGTGGAATCATCCATCACTAAAACAAAGGGATTAAGTGCTAAGGTGACAATGGTTCTTACACCTAGTTGTGTTGCACTAGTGACGCTTGTGGTTGGGTTTTCCCTAGAGACATTTTGTGGGATAACATGTTCTAGAAGAATACCCATGATGATCTCAATCTGGGAGATAGAATTAGATTCTTGGGCTAAAATATTCTTTTAAATTGAATGAAGAATGTTTTCATGATCCATTATAGATTCCTCATGATGTTGTAGATTTTTCCTAGTTTCCCTGAATTCATTGTAATCCATTTTCCTACATTTGGTACCTTCGTAGCAAAGTAGGGAGAAGAGATCTCGATTCCTGAAGTTACTAATATTACAGTGAAAACCTAGAATGAAAGAAACAAGTCTAAAATAGAGCTGAGGTCAACACTCTGTTGGCCTGAATTCCTTAGATAAAAAAAAAAACAAAATTCCTAATGTTGATTGGGGAAATACATAAAACTAACCACAATTCACAAAAAAATAATAACTTTGCCATAAGAAAAACTAGAACCACTAACACATGCTCAAAGAGAAGGGCACTAAATCTCAAACCAAGAAGGTTGAATGAATACCACCATAGCTATATCAGAGAGATAGCCACAAGATCTAGAGGGTTAATCCTAAGTAGCACTAAATTCTATCTAGATCCTACAGGCACCCAATCATTCCTAACCACTAGTGCCAATGCTCATGATAAACTAGACTCTAATCCATATTACCACCTTGCTTGTGATACACTTGTTTAAGGTATTCATTAATGATGAGAGGTTAGATATGATCATCTGACAAGAAGGGGAGAGTCTCATCACATATATCCTCTCTCCATGAGAGTTAAGTGTTATGTGATGCACCATGTGCTGACTTAATTGATTGATATGTGGGATCTTCATCACTTGATCATGGGACCAGTTGAAAGTAATCCTTACCATTAATAAAAATAGTCCCAACCTTTTTGCAAGTGGCTAGGTTGTCTTGGCGATCCACCACCATGTTATCTTCCAACAATACGTGGAAAAAATTATCATTTATGAATGATTCTTTAAACTTTCTACTCCACTCGATCATAGATGTTGTTATGAGGAAAATTCTCTCTATGGCTAGGGTGAACCACAACAGACGGAAATGATTGCAGAAATCAACTCTATCCCAACAATATGATATATAAACCAATGTGCAAGGGAGATAAGAAAGAGGCCTACCTCATCCACATGTTCGATGATGTCCATTGTCGAGTGCTATGACCCAAAGATATATACCCGCAACAAGTTCTCAACAAACAAGTGAAGCAAGAATATGGTGATGATATAAAATATTAGCACATTAGATATCATAATCCATCAATATACATAACAGATACACCCATGGATAATAACTCATATATTTGCAAGACATCAATTGGACGGGAAGAGAGTATTTTTGTTAATAAATGATCACCAGAAGTGAAAATATTATAGACTTCCATGTCGACATGGTTTAGAATCGAGAAACTAAGTTCCTTCCAGCTGGGCCTCCACCACTTCAATCCTCCACCAAAGGCAAGCTCATAGAAGGGAGACAATGAGGTTCTTCATATATAAGGGAAGAGCTTGGGGGTTGAATGTCGTGTTCAGAATTAAAGGACAAAGGGATGCAGACTCAATATGAAGTAAATAATTTCTCTAGGGTAACTTTGCTCTCAAAGTTGAATTGTTTCTCCTTTTCCATAGCTCGATATTGGCCTCTTTATAGCCTTCAAAATGCAATTGAAGGGCCGAGTCAGAACGTTTGAATTATATGGAAGGCCAAGTATCAGAGATATCATGTCATGACATGGAAACTTGACATTCAATTTTCATTTTCTGGCACAAATACCGATGTACACGGGTTGTAGTGAAGAAACCTGCGTATACACTTGCTGTATAGTGTGCAAGATGCGTACAAGTGGAAAAATTTGTATTTTTGTCTCTGGATTTTAGTAACAGGGAAGACAAGTCTACACAGGGAAGTGGAATAAGGCCCTCTCTACAAGATTGTATAGGGTGAGGCAAATCTTTCTCTAATAGATGAAAGTCGAGAATCTAATAGAGTTGAGCTAGAGATCAAGATCCTTATAACTAATTTGGAATCCCTCACCATATACAAGCTCTTGATGTGGGGAGATTTGGCTAATTTCAAGCCCTGCAAGAGTGCATATGCTTCAGTCAATTTATTAGTAAATATTCCTAGGCTCCAAGAATATGTATAAACTTTGTTCCTTTAAGGTTAAGAATAACCCCATTTCACCTACCACCCCAAGTTTCAATGAACATTAATATCAGAATGATTCAAAATTTAACTATGAGCTGGAAAATCCTTGGGAAGGGAAACTTGCAGACACAAAACATCCTCCTCTACATGTGAAATAAACCTTCGTTTGTGGAAACTGAATGTCTCTTTGTGTCTTGGTACATTTGAGGTGGAATAATGGTAGAGCCAAGGACTTGGTGTTTGGGTATTTTAAGTTGGCTTCATGCACCTGGTAATCTAGTGAGTTGCTTCAGCGAGTGTTTTGATATATGTTTCTTTTGGATTTTTTTTTTCCTTCTCTTAGACTCTCTTGTGAGAAAAACATCAAATGCCCCGAGACTCCACTGTCACACCCCTTTTTCTTGTATCAATTTGCTTGATTTCTCTTTCTCTAAGACAATAGAATCTAGTGAGTTTAAGGCATTCAAGTGTTGGAATTTGCAGGAAGAACCAACATTTCGACTTGGGGATCCTTCACAACAACCTAATGTTAATTTGAGAGTTTGTTCTTTTTGGGACTCGAAAAATTCTGGTTTTAATTTCTTATCTAGAAATTGGGTTAGTCTTAATTTTGATTCATTTCATTTTCCTATTGAAGTTGTCTTTGGTTGTTCAGAAGCTTGTGGTATATGTGTAGTTGTGTATAAAAAATAGAGTTTCTTGAGATTGTGCTTCTTTGTGAAAATATCATGCTCTAATTACGGATACAGTGTAGTGATTCTCTCTTGGCCTCGAGATTTTTAAGAAGTGACTTGGTCTTTTAGGCATGGTGCACATGCCACTATAACTTTAATTTTAGAGTTCAACCAATCTATTAATGTTGAAGTGTTTAATTTTGTTGGTGTGAGCATGAGGTTTTGTTTTCTCCACCAGTTTCTCTTTCATGTCTTTTGTGTAGGTATTTTCATCATGGATAATGGATATTTCCAAGAGATCTACAGATTCATGCGTTTCCATGAGGATCTCATTCAATCCAATCATATTAATTTGCTATCAACATCCTACAAAATTACAGATATTGAGCAATTTTGCACCACTCAAATTGATAATACCATGAGTATCTTATTGCATCATAAGTGGAGACTCGATTCCCTTGAAATAGAGTGAAATAGGATGCAAAGACTTACACTCACATAGTGCGTGGAATCATTATCATTGAAATCCAACAACAGGTAAACAAATAACTCATTCCAGGATGCGCTAATAGAGGAAGAGATGGTCCACCAATTGAGAGACCCAATGGAAATCAAGGGACAAAGCTCTCATCAATCTAATGAGGGGAAATGAGATGAGGGAAGTTCCTTTTTCTCGTTGTTAATGTTATGTATTTTTGAGTTATATTCATTTTAGAAGTTTATGTGAAACAAACCACATGTAGGAGAACTTGGGACATTTTACTTGTAGTGTGTTGGAATCTTTTTGACATATTCATAGAAAATTGTCTTATTTTGTTTAAGGAAACATGAATTAGCTCTATGTAACTTATTTTAAGCTCTGGCTGCAGTGATTTTGAATTAATACACTTTATGTTTTGGTTTAAAAAAGAACAATTAGTATTAGCTACTATATGCAAATGAAGGCTAACTCATTGTCATTATTGAAGGACAACTATACCGCATGAAACGACTTGTTGGTGGTCCATAAGGGGGTATAATTTCACTCCTACCAAATGTCTTTGGGTTTTGGGTTGTGGCCCTATTTCCTTATGTCTGATGAAAATGATATCTTAGCCAATTGGAAGTAGTTTTAGGTCTTACTCTAGGACCAAAATGTACTTTTATCCTAAATAATGTCCGCAAGAAATCTAATGTCCCTTGTGGTCACCGTTGAAGCTACATCTAGTGGGGTCATGCAATTTCTAGTAACATCTAGTATTGGTCCAATACACGAGAGAAAATACTAATCTCAGTTGTAGTTTAACCTCTTTTCGAGGAAGAGTGATAACTTATATTATGACGTGAATAATATTTTAACACATAATTTTATAAGAATATGTTATATTTTATTTATTTTTCATAGTATTTTTATTTAATCTCCAATAATTATATGGGGCTTTATCCAAGTTATTATTGTTTCTTTCACTTTCTCCTTTCTATGTTTTTTAGGTAGTGGATCTAGTTTTTCCCTCCTCTTATGTAGAGGATTTTTTTGAGAATCATGGGGGAAATGGTTGTGAGTGTTCATAACCCTCAAGAAAGTCAAGAATAGTGTTTCCCTTGTCTAGTATGAAGCCGTTGAGTGGTCACTCTCTTAAATGTGCAATTGGCTCCTCATTTGATAGTCTCATGGATTAGGATTGAAAATGCTAGTAGTCTCTATTTCATATCTCTTCATCCTCGAAGGATTCTCCCATTAAAGGGATAAACCTAAGGAAGGCCATCTATTTTAAAGATTCACTCTTTCTCTTGAGGAGACCATCCATCCTATTTTTCACTAGGATTGCATTTTTGAATCATAACACATTCTCATATACAATGTGGTGGTGATCCACCCTTGCACACAAATATTTTTTATCTTGAACTTTCTAACTGATAACCATTGAGTAAAACCAATCAAGATTATACACCCATTGTGATTGCAAATTCCCCTTTTAGGTTATGATTTGACACATCTTTGCCATAGTATAGTTTTATACTCATTTTAATGGACATATTACAAGATATGATGTAATCTCACCCAAAACTACAATAAGGGATGTTGCTTACACTATTTTTTACTTTCAATGACATCAACATTAGGATCATCACTTTTTGGTCATTGTGAGATCATTGTTAAAAAATAAGATAGTGACAATGTGTGAATGACTATTGTTAAAATTTATCTCAATGATGGTCATCTAAAGACTGTTATTTAATTACATAGACGTTTATCTTTAAATGCTCATCATAAATTATATATTCAATAATGTTCTTTTGTTGATAATTGTAGAATATATGGTGCGTTTTACATTTTAGTCATTTAGTAATCATTATTGAATATTTCATATAATTTCTATAACCTCAATTTTATTCATGCTAATAACCATTATGGTCTTCTTGTTGGATTACTGA
>JZKD02S2236224.1:197794-208265 GCA_000966675.3 Picea glauca
CTAGTAAATCACAAACCATCTTCGCTCCAATCCAAAAACTCAATGAGGGAAAGAACCATGACTCAATGGACAAAGAGGAAGGGGAATCATATACAAAACACAAGAAACTTACGACACATGAAAAAGAGGATATGGAAATGGAGTAAGATCAAAATCCTTATGCACTCCCCTAATGGAAAACAAGCAAGATCAAGAAAACCAAATAAAAATGGAGAACAAATCCATAGAGAAAATATCTTCAATATATATATATATATATATATATATATATATATATATATATATATATATATATATATATATATATATATATGGACATGCAAGATATAGATCTCTCTTTTTTAGCCTAACAATTTGATGAATATTACATCAAATATCTATTATAAGAAGAGGTAGGAAAACTTTCAATCATCTCCAAAAGGTGGAAACAATAATACTGCCTCCAGCCCATTAGATAAACTATGTATACAAGTCTCCTCTCTAAAACCCACCAATAAGGTCTCATGGAAGCCAAAGGGAAGAAACAAAAATAAAGACAAATTACAAGAGGTGGGAGACCATCTCCTCAACTCAGGGAAAGCCAAATATCTCAAGGAGAATTATCTCCTTCATCCAAACCAAGTTTAACTTTACAAATAATGTCATAGAATATTATAAGGGGACTAAACTCTCCTAGGAAAAGAAATAAGCTCAAAGATAAAATAAAGAAGGAAAAGCCTAACATCCTTTTCATTAAATAAACCATTTAGTGCTTGGAGACTTTCATTTAGTCATTTTATTAGGAGATCTAATGGGGTTGCATGATATTTGGCCTAAGTTCAAAGGATTTTAAGGGGGACTAGAAATTGTTTAGAATCCAAAATCCATTTATATTTTCAATTTAGAAGCTTCCAGATGGAAGTTATTGGCCCATTTCAAGGTTACTTGATCCTCTATCTTTCTATCCATCACTAATATTTTTGTACCAACCAACCCCCAATAACAAGGAGGATTTATTTTCTGTTCTCCAAAATATACCCCAAATGATCCTAGTAGGGTTTGTAAATAATTTGGGGAGATTTCAACATGATAACAACCTTTGAGGAAAAAAATGAGGATTCTGCATGCTAGATGGAATTGTCACTAGGTTTGCATATGAGATTGAATATATTCAATTAATAGATACCTCCCACAACAATGATAGCTACACCTAGAATAACAAGAGAGGAGGAATCCATCATGTGATGGAAAATTAAATCTATTTCTTTTGTCAAAAACATTTGTGGTTGATGAACAAATAGAATGGGAGTCCCTCACCCTACGAAGTGTAGGATTTGACCATCGACCAATTCTCCTCACCCAAGCAAGGATCCAAGATAACCCTTTTTTCTGATTGATGCTATCTTTATAGGACTCATAAATAATTGGTGGAATCATGTGGAAGTTATGGTGAGATTGCACATGTATGTCTTCGAACAAAATTTGAAATATTTGAAATCAAAGATAAAAAATGGAAATCGAACAACTTTGGTAACATATTTGGAAAAGAGAGAGAGAGAGATGGAATCATGCATGATAAAAAAAAAATATGAAATTGTGGACATGGGAATGAACGAATCCTTACAACAAACTGAAAGAGACCTAAACAATGAGTCTAACCCACATGCTAGGAAAGAGGATATTCATTGGAGTAAAAAATCGTGCATCCACCTATTGAAGGATGGAGATAAAAACTATAAATTCTTCCATAAGTCAAATCTGAATTGCATAAACATTAACAATATTATGAACTTGCAGATGACCAAAGAGAAGAAGATTGATGACCAAAAGGATTTAGAACTAGAAATCACTTTCTTCAAAAATCTCCTCTATAAACCATCCATCAAGAGGAAAGATGCCATAAATAATATCACACTAAACATTCCAGAGTTAATCACTAATGAGCAAAACAACTCCCTAATATGCATCTTGTCACCATGATAGAAGTTGAGCAAGTGGTGAAATAAATGGTACTTGTAAAATCCCAAGGACTAAACAGTTTCCTTGTATATTTATTTCATGAATTATAGGATGATATTGGGATTGGGATTTGAGCCATGGTTAAAGACTCCAAATCCTTTGGTAACATATTGTAGAAACTCAATTCCACTTCCCTTTCCTTCATTCCTAAGGAAAATGATGCTAATACCCTAATAAATTTTTCCCAGTTACCTCATGTAATGTAGCCTACAAAGCCATATTGAAAATGGTAGCCAATCATATTAAGCCTCTTCATGAGAAAATAATATCCAAAGAGAAATGAGGATATGTGTAAGGAATATGAATATTGGATGGCACTATTTATACACATGAGTTGATACCCTTTATGAAGAAAGGAACAACCCCATCAATGATTATCAGGCTAGGTGTGTCTAAGGCCTTTGACAGACAATGTTGGACATTCATCCAACAAATGGTTGAATCCCTTAGATTATGTGATGCATGGATCCACTAAATTATGAACATGATAAAATCAACTTTATACTCCATTCTTATCAATGGATCTCCATTCGACCCATTCTTAGCAAGCCTAGGAATTGATGCAGGAGCATCGCTCCACCTCAGAAAATGTGTCAGCACGCCAACATGCAGATGCACAATGGAGAAAAGGAGAGGCGTCGACCCTCCCATTTTAAAATTTTGAATATAATCCTATACAGATTATATTGTTGTAAGGAGGATAAATGCTAGGCCACACCTTTGTACAGGTAGTGGATAGGGTTTCCTTAAATGGGTTCTTGTGGCAGGCCCAGGTCATAGTCAGATCTGGATAGACATTTATGGAACGTAGCTGTAGAGGTATCGTGCCATAACTGAGATAACGATTGCACTAAGGTAGTGAAGAGGATAATATCACAGGAGCCCTCTTTTGTAATTAGGATATGGGAGCGAGATATCTCAGGGGAAGATAGTCTTAGGAGGCCTGAGGAGGTCTTAGAAGTTCTGAGAGAGAGAGAGAGATTGAGAGAACTGGGACTCTGTTATAGTCTAGTTTTTGTAAACATATGTATAGACATATAGAGATAATAGAAAAGAAGTTTTTCCTGCATATTGTTGTTCATGTGTTTATATGTTCCATGAATGAATGTTGTAGATGTATGATAAGTTTCGTTTACAGTAGGAAGATATAATTCTCTATCTTTATTTGAATTTGTAGTATCATTCTGGATTCTTTAGGCCGTGCAAGGAGTGCACGACAGAACATTGGATGTTTTGTAGCCAGCACAAGTAGTGTGCATCTGAACTCTACAGAGTCAGGGAAGAGCGTGCCATGAGGGTGCACTAGAGTGATCATGAATTCACAGTGGAACCTCAAGGTTGTTGAACACCTTAGATGTAAGACTGTGCAGAGGAGGCACAAAGAGACATAACTAATGAAGGTTCTATAGATCTCTGCCAGGTGGGCATCGAGCGAGTGTAAGGAGTGCACCAAGGAACTCTGTTTCGAGTTCAATGAGAAAATAAGTGTCAAGGATAAGACACTAATAGAGTTATGGAACACTCTGTTGGCTCAACAAGGAGTGCTTTAGCATAAGTCGCCAAGAGGACATTTATATCCCTTCAAGGAGTGAAAGGGTGGATACAAAGTTGCTGAATACTCTGGAGGAGGATTTGTGCAAGGAGTGAATCGGGCCAACACTTAGATGAAGTGTTGAAATACTGCCATCTGAAGGCCAGTCAGAGTGTAAGAAGTGTGCATAGAGAGAACTTGTTTTAAGTTCCAAAGCTCAGGAGGTTGAGCGGGAGTGTGCCAGGAGAAGCACCATAAATATTCTAAGGAAGAGGAAGGGTTGAGACCCTTTCAGGATCTGAGTCAGTTCAAAAGCTCAGAAGAGACAACATAAGGAGTGTGTAGGAGTGGACTTATTCTAGTTCCTAAATCTTAGGAGAGATGTCATCTTCAAAATGCGGATGAGACCCAAGTAGTCGGGCTCAGAGAATAATCAAAGGTCGAAACCTTTGAAACTTTGGAAATATTCCAAGTCAGGAGGAGCATCGACAACTGTTAGATCAGTTGTAGAAGAAGAGATCTGGAACATTGAATTTCACGTCCATACACATAGGAGAGCATGCAAGAGGTAACATATATCAACCATAGGATCTAGGAGCACATGGACCAACAACCGTTGGATCCAAGGAACATGCACAAGGTTTAGAACATTTGGAGTGCATAGGAGAGTGGATATCACGAGAAAAAAAGTCCCAAAATCATCAAGACCATCCATCGTCAGAGGATAGGTGGTAGCAGATCATCATTTCGATGACTCACGACTCAGAGGAGTCAAAGGGAAACTTGCAAGAATTTGCAAAACACAAACTCATGAAAATATCCCAACCGTTGACCAAGGAGAGATCTAAATCGTTGATCATCTAGGGAGAATATCAAAATTTTGGGGATCGAAACATCTAAGGGGAGAATCCTTTCGGATTTATGAACACGATGTCCCAAAATCATTAGGACCATCCATCGAAGGGGATGCGTTACAAGTGGTCAGTGTTTCGGTAACTCACACAATGGAAAAGTCAAAGGGGAGAATCGTGGAAACTCACGAGGCCTGAGTTCATGATTTAATAGGAGGCTTCAGATCTCAGGGGATCTGAGCCATTGGTTTGTGCTAAGAAATATCAACACTCCGGATGTATGGAGTGTGAAGGAAGCTATTATTGGGAATCCCTGATACACGAAATCATGACGTGCTCAAAATATTGGCCTACGGTCATAACAAAAGGTCATCTCGGTGAAGGAGAATAGAGGGGATAACATGTGCTAGGCTCCTGTCGGGGTTTCAGAGGTCGGGAGAGTCAGGGTGACTAGTAGAAGAGGTGAATCATAGAAGAAGACTCGACAAGCAAAGTCATGACGCACCTTTTGATTAGGCTATTAGTCACAACTGTCGTCACATAAAGGAAAGGGATTAGCCAGAGAAGAGCTAGCGCCTGTTTTCCATTGAGCTTGGAACAATGTAGAGGAGAAGGCCTGTGGGTCTCATACAACCTACATCTTTGGAGAAGGTACCTATGTAAGTGGGTCTGGGGTCTAGTAGAGGCCCGAAGAGTCAATCAGACTCTGTTTCTTTATCGACCCTAGACCGGGAGGTCGCGCAACCCTTAGGAGAGAAGGGGGGTCAACATCAAGTGGTATTAGAGATAATTTTTGTTTGTAGATTTCAGGTTAAGGGGATAAAGGAGATATCCTGGTATCATCAAGAGGTATTGGCATTGATTTCTTCTGTAGATTTTAGGTGAAGGAGATAGAGAAGACAATATGACTACATCAAGTGGTATCTTAGATGAATTTTTTTTCTTGCAGACTGCAAGCAGAAGAGGAAGAGAGATAAAGGAGATAATCTGATAACATCAAGTGGTATCAGAAGTTGAAGTTTTCCTATAGAAAATAGGTGAAAGGAAGGCAAAGTGTTGATGCTCTGTGAGGAGGTTGTTGCACGAGTGCAACAAAAAAAATTTAAACAACCAGGTGAGATGTAAGAGAATATGTATATGCTCTTAGGTGTAGAGTAATCCATAGGCTCACCAAGAGGACAGGTAGAAGGTGGAAATGGCTACTGAAGGCCATGAGAATGGTCGAAGAGAAGATCATAAGAAGAAATTAAATCCAGAGATGGATCTGGAGCTTGTTGAAATAAGAGAGAGGATGGAGCAGCTGGCATTAAAAATGCAGTAGGATGCTAAAGCACATTGGGTGTATGAGTGGCCCATGAAGAAGAAGGTGAAGTGGCCAGTCAAGAAATTGTTGGCTAGAGGACAACAACAACTGTTAAAGAGGTGGATGAGGTATGTTGAAAGCCTCAGAGATGAAGAGGAAGTGGTTCACATCTGGAAGGAACCTCAGTGATGAGGAGGAGATGAGATCAGATAAATATTTCATAAACCACTAGGAGAGTTGAGATGGATTTTAATATTACTAGGTGGGCAATGAAATGAGATCATTAGAGGATCTCATATACTATTAGGAGGACATAAGTGGAAATTCATATTTCCATGTGGGAAATGATATGAGATTAGTAGAGGATCTCATAAACCGTTGGGTGGGCAGAAGTGGAATTTCAAGTTACTAGGTGGGTAATGGAAAGAGATCAATGGAAGGTCTCGCATACTGCTAGAGGAGCAGTGCTGAAAGTTGAAATTTTTAGGTGGGCAGTGAGATAAGATTGGCTGATCTCATAAACTTCTAGGTGGGTAGAAGAGAAGTGTTGGACACACCTACCACACTTAGAGGGGGGTGAATGAGTGTGGGGCTCTTTTTCCCAAAACTTCCCTCTTGCACAAAACTCATCAATTAGCATTCCACATTTATTCATTACCCATTGCTGTCATTTATAACCAATTAGATGTAGGCACATATCAAAAAAATATATTAGCAATATATCATCAACAAGTCATCATCACAATGAACACAAAGAACACAATATGTATGTACANAGATTATGTGATGCATGGATCCACTAAATTATGAACATGATAAAATCAACTTTATACTCCATTCTTATCAATGGATCTCCATTCGACCCATTCTTAGCAAGCCTAGGAATTGATGCAGGAGCATCGCTCCACCTCAGAAAATGTGTCAGCACGCCAACATGCAGATGCACAATGGAGAAAAGGAGAGGCGTCGACCCTCCCATTTTAAAATTTTGAATATAATCCTATACAGATTATATTGTTGTAAGGAGGATAAATGCTAGGCCACACCTTTGTACAGGTAGTGGATAGGGTTTCCTTAAATGGGTTCTTGTGGCAGGCCCAGGTCATAGTCAGATCTGGATAGACATTTATGGAACGTAGCTGTAGAGGTATCGTGCCATAACTGAGATAACGATTGCACTAAGGTAGTGAAGAGGATAATATCACAGGAGCCCTCTTTTGTAATTAGGATATGGGAGCGAGATATCTCAGGGGAAGATAGTCTTAGGAGGCCTGAGGAGGTCTTAGAAGTTCTGAGAGAGAGAGAGAGATTGAGAGAACTGGGACTCTGTTATAGTCTAGTTTTTGTAAACATATGTATAGACATATAGAGATAATAGAAAAGAAGTTTTTCCTGCATATTGTTGTTCATGTGTTTATATGTTCCATGAATGAATGTTGTAGATGTATGATAAGTTTCGTTTACAGTAGGAAGATATAATTCTCTATCTTTATTTGAATTTGTAGTATCATTCTGGATTCTTTAGGCCGTGCAAGGAGTGCACGACAGAACATTGGATGTTTTGTAGCCAGCACAAGTAGTGTGCATCTGAACTCTACAGAGTCAGGGAAGAGCGTGCCATGAGGGTGCACTAGAGTGATCATGAATTCACAGTGGAACCTCAAGGTTGTTGAACACCTTAGATGTAAGACTGTGCAGAGGAGGCACAAAGAGACATAACTAATGAAGGTTCTATAGATCTCTGCCAGGTGGGCATCGAGCGAGTGTAAGGAGTGCACCAAGGAACTCTGTTTCGAGTTCAATGAGAAAATAAGTGTCAAGGATAAGACACTAATAGAGTTATGGAACACTCTGTTGGCTCAACAAGGAGTGCTTTAGCATAAGTCGCCAAGAGGACATTTATATCCCTTCAAGGAGTGAAAGGGTGGATACAAAGTTGCTGAATACTCTGGAGGAGGATTTGTGCAAGGAGTGAATCGGGCCAACACTTAGATGAAGTGTTGAAATACTGCCATCTGAAGGCCAGTCAGAGTGTAAGAAGTGTGCATAGAGAGAACTTGTTTTAAGTTCCAAAGCTCAGGAGGTTGAGCGGGAGTGTGCCAGGAGAAGCACCATAAATATTCTAAGGAAGAGGAAGGGTTGAGACCCTTTCAGGATCTGAGTCAGTTCAAAAGCTCAGAAGAGACAACATAAGGAGTGTGTAGGAGTGGACTTATTCTAGTTCCTAAATCTTAGGAGAGATGTCATCTTCAAAATGCGGATGAGACCCAAGTAGTCGGGCTCAGAGAATAATCAAAGGTCGAAACCTTTGAAACTTTGGAAATATTCCAAGTCAGGAGGAGCATCGACAACTGTTAGATCAGTTGTAGAAGAAGAGATCTGGAACATTGAATTTCACGTCCATACACATAGGAGAGCATGCAAGAGGTAACATATATCAACCATAGGATCTAGGAGCACATGGACCAACAACCGTTGGATCCAAGGAACATGCACAAGGTTTAGAACATTTGGAGTGCATAGGAGAGTGGATATCACGAGAAAAAAAGTCCCAAAATCATCAAGACCATCCATCGTCAGAGGATAGGTGGTAGCAGATCATCATTTCGATGACTCACGACTCAGAGGAGTCAAAGGGAAACTTGCAAGAATTTGCAAAACACAAACTCATGAAAATATCCCAACCGTTGACCAAGGAGAGATCTAAATCGTTGATCATCTAGGGAGAATATCAAAATTTTGGGGATCGAAACATCTAAGGGGAGAATCCTTTCGGATTTATGAACACGATGTCCCAAAATCATTAGGACCATCCATCGAAGGGGATGCGTTACAAGTGGTCAGTGTTTCGGTAACTCACACAATGGAAAAGTCAAAGGGGAGAATCGTGGAAACTCACGAGGCCTGAGTTCATGATTTAATAGGAGGCTTCAGATCTCAGGGGATCTGAGCCATTGGTTTGTGCTAAGAAATATCAACACTCCGGATGTATGGAGTGTGAAGGAAGCTATTATTGGGAATCCCTGATACACGAAATCATGACGTGCTCGAAATATTGGCCTACGGTCATAACAAAGGGTCATCTCGGTGAAGGAGAATAGAGGGGATAACATGTGCTAGGCTCCTGTCAGGGTTTCAGAGGTCGGGAGAGTCAGGGTGACTAGTAGAAGAGGTGACTCATAGAAGAAGACTCGACAAGCAAAGTCATGACGCACCTTTTGATTAGGCTATTAGTCACAACCGTCATCACATAAAGGAAAGGGCTTAGCCAGAGAAGAGCTAGCGCCCGTTTTCCATTGAGCTTGGAACAATGTAGAGGAGAAGGCCTGTGGGTCTCATACAACCTACGTCTTTGGAGAAGGTACCTATGTAAGTGGGTCTGGGGTCTAGCAGAGGCCCGAAGAGTCAATCAGACTCTGTTTCTTTATCGACCCTAGACTGGGAGGTCGCACAACCCTTAGGAGAGAAGGGGGGTCAACATCAAGTGGTATTAGAGATATTTTTTGTTTGTAGATTTCAGGTTAAGGGGATAAAGGAGATATCCTGGTATCATCAAGAGGTATCGGCATTGATTTCTTCTGTAGATTTTAGGTGAAGGAGATAGAGAAGACAATATGACTACATCAAGTGGTATCTTAGATGAATTTTTTTTCTTGCAGACTGCAAGCAGAAGAGGAAGAGAGATAAAGGAGATAATCTGATAACATCAAGTGGTATCAGAAGTTGAAGTTTTCCTATAGAAAATAGGTGAAAGGAAGGCAAAGTGTTGATGCTCTGTGAGGAGGTTGTTGCACGAGTGCAACAAAAAAAATTTAAACAACCAGGTGAGATGTAAGAGAATATGTATATGCTCTTAGGTGTAGAGTAATCCATAGGCTCACCAAGAGGACAGGTAGAAGGTGGAAATGGCTACTGAAGGCCATGAGAATGGTCGAAGAGAAGATCATAAGAAGAAATTAAATCCAGAGATGGATCTGGAGCTTGTTGAAATAAGAGAGAGGATGGAGCAGCTGGCATTAAAAATGCAGTAGGATGCTAAAGCACATTGGGTGTATGAGTGGCCCATGAAGAAGAAGGTGAAGTGGCCAGTCAAGAAATTGTTGGCTAGAGGACAACAACAACTGTTAAAGAGGTGGATGAGGTATGTTGAAAGCCTCAGAGATGAAGAGGAAGTGGTTCACATCTGGAAGGAACCTCAGTGATGAGGAGGAGATGAGATCAGATAAATATTTCATAAACCACTAGGAGAGTTGAGATGGATTTTAATATTACTAGGTGGGCAATGAAATGAGATCATTAGAGGATCTCATATACTATTAGGAGGACATAAGTGGAAATTCATATTTCCATGTGGGAAATGATATGAGATTAGTAGAGGATCTCATAAACCGTTGGGTGGGCAGAAGTGGAATTTCAAGTTACTAGGTGGGTAATGGAAAGAGATCAATGGAAGGTCTCGCATACTGCTAGAGGAGCAGTGCTGAAAGTTGAAATTTTTAGGTGGGCAGTGAGATAAGATTGGCTGATCTCATAAACTTCTAGGTGGGTAGAAGAGAAGTGTTGGACACACCTACCACACTTAGAGGGGGGTGAATGAGTGTGGGGCTCTTTTTCCCAAAACTTCCCTCTTGCACAAAACTCATCAATTAGCATTCCACATTTATTCATTACCCATTGCTGTCATTTATAACCAATTAGATGTAGGCACATATCAAAAAAATATATTAGCAATATATCATCAACAAGTCATCATCACAATGAACACAAAGAACACAATATGTATGTACA
>JZKD02S2236224.1:224745-236946 GCA_000966675.3 Picea glauca
ACCATGAGGATCCATGTGACGTGCCACATACCACCAGAAACAACATGATGTATAATATACATTCATGGGTGTTGTAAATGCATGTGCATTTTCCTTCATGTCCAAATACCTTTATCAATCTTGCGGTCCAAAACCCATGACTAGGGTTGACATCAATGACAACAACCAATATTCCAACATTAATTACATTCAAATATTAATTAATAGTTCATATACATTTTATTACATCATCTAGACACCTCATAAGGTCAACCACATATTTGGAATTCGAATTGGACCAAGGAAATTGAAAATTTATCCTACTGGTAAAATTTCCTGGTAAAAACACAACGAATTTTGTAGAAACGTAGCGTGATCTTTGAGGGTACTTTTGGAGGCCTTCCCTTGATCATTTTTAAAAAAGGATGAGTGTTATGGATAGATGAGGATGTATACTATCATCTTAAACCATTAAAAAAGAAAAATAATCACTCCAAGATATCAAAAAATGGATTTCTCCACAACTGGTCTAGAAGCGCAACGCCTTAGTGAAAACAGGGGCAGAAAAAGAATTTTCGCCACGTTTTTGACTTTTTGTTGCAAAATTGATACAGAAATGGCCCACCAGTGATCTATTTTATATGAAAACTTCATAATATATTCATCCATGCTGAGAAAAGTGAATTTGGATCCTCCAAGAAAAATCATAGTGTGGGCTCGCTGCGCTTATGTACATGCCCAAAATTGTCAATTTTTCTGTGCTTTTTGCAAAAATAAGGCTCAAAGATGTAGAGATATCTCTCTAAAAATAAAAAAATTTACAAAATGGAGAGATTTTTTTGTGCTTTGGTATGTTTGGAACAAAAACCTCCTCCTTTTGTGAAAAATAATTTCTCATTTGTTCACACTTCAATTTTTAATTTGGTCACTAAAAACTGCAGAAGCGTAGCAACCATACAACAAAAATGTAGCACCATTTAAAAAGGATGTTTGGAGGCTTTCCCAGAGGATTTTTGGGATGAAATTGGTATGTTTGTAAATATGGAGATGTCTATGACACAATAGAGTCATCATGAATTGAAAACCCTTGCTCCAAACCCCTGAAAAACTGTCCAAAAGTGCAACAATCCACTTGTAGCAACTTTATTTTGGGAATTTCTCTCGAATCATAACACCTGTGTATAAAATGAAGGAGGTTTTTTTTCCTTTTTTTATTATTGACAAAAACCTCTTTCACTATTTTCAAATTCATCTTCATTTTTTCATAAACGTATTTTGAAGAAAAATTGTCCCTATGTACAACAAATGACCACAAAACCCTAAAAATCATGCCAATCACCTCCTTATCTTTGATCTCTAATGCTTGGTGTCTCTGGTTTCCTTCCTTGTGACCTTCTCCAAGTTCCCATGATTTCAGTTTGCATGATAGAAAACCTTGTTCTGATAAGGTGGAAAGAGATAGGGTAAACTTTGGGAAAACATACGAAACGAGATTACGAATTTAATGATGACCCACTAACTCACGACATGATGAAAATGAACATGAATGATAAATACCATAAGAATATGGAGGGATAAGTGAAATCAACTGAGCCAAGAAAGCCAAGTTTCTTCATCGCAAGAGAAATTCCAAATAGATAGTTGAAGAATCAAGTCACCTATAATTATAGGACCCTAACATAGGCTCCACCTAGGGATGACAACTCTTTCTAGAGGTGTCAAGAACCATATAACTCTGAACATGTAGACCATTTCCTTATCTGTTGGGATGATCCCAAAACTTTATTATGAAACCCGCATCTATTCTGATCCTATGTGACTAAACCTTAAGAAGAAAATTGGTCTACATACCAAAATCTGAACTGAACTAACAAAAACGTTGGAAAAGTGCTCACAACCCTGAGCTTATTTGCACATTGCAAAACTGACTGCTGAAAAGATGCTTATCTAGTAAGCTTATTTATGTATAATCCTATTCTAACATTGAAAGCTTGGTTTTAATTGATGTGAAATATCCAATATAACCATTCAAAAATTGGATATAATACCTTAACTCCTTCACTGTTTTTCACAAAACTCAAAACTAAATCTATTAAGGGTACTTGAGAGTAATTGTCAGCCTGGTCTTTACCACAAAGAGCTTGGTAACTCTGAAAAACAAAAGAAATGATGGAAATGGATTGGGGCTCTGCAGTGATGAATTTCTCCATACAAATAGCCATATGATCAAGATAGACCTGGCCCATTCCTTGATATTCAAATTCAACCAATTCAACCTCATGATTTGGTACTATATGTATGTTGTCTAGATCCTCAAAAAATTCCTGATATGGATGAAACTGTTCTGATGGGATTTGTAATGAGACTCCCGTTGAAAAAGATAATGAAGCGGACTGCCTGATCATGTCAATATCATAACATCTTTTCAGCCCATAGCTGGAAGATGGAAAATGACTTTGAAAACGCAAGTCATCCAACACATTAGATATTGGATCCTGTAGAAATTGAGATGACTACTGCATTGGTTCCACTGAAAATTCTTGATTTTCCGTGTGTTTATCCTTTAACACATACTCAAGATTCTTTTTCAAAAACTGAAATGAATTAAACCTTAATGGTACAAAGTTATTTTGGATTAACTCATATTCTGTCTCAGGCTCTAAGATTTCACCTGGAATTTGAAAATCAATGTAGGTCAAGGGCTGCAATTATGGGTTTAGAAAAACCTCCATATCATCAATGACATCTTCAAATGATTGATCAAAAAATTCTCCCTCCCTACTATTGAAAACTTGCTTACAATTTTCTCTCAAAAATTGAAAAGAAGAGAAGCATAAGGGCAAAGCTTTTTCCCTTATTCTGAAATATTCTGCATTTTCCTCATCACTGTCATGATTTCTATGCAAAGGATGATTTTCATATCTGAGCCGTAACTGATCTTCTTCCTGCCAATGACATGTTGTTGATTTATTTGAACAAACAACATATATTTCAGCCACATAATCATCATCATACTGATAATACTTGGATATATTATCTAGGTAATAAATGTCATCAAACATTCATTTCATATCAACTGGTTGTTCCTCTTCAAGTTGATATGGAGTTTCATCTTTGACTGTGTTATGAATTGAATACATGAAATGATCATTTTCCAATCCATGATACCAAGGGTGAGATACAACGTGTTTGGGAACAATGACCCTTTCTTTCTCTGTAATCAATAGGACATGATGCCTTTGAACAACAAGTATTTCTCTTATGCTAATCCTGTGTAACATTTCTTCCATGGTGCTGGCTAGAATATCCAGTTTAGCTTCTGAAGATTTCAGTTGGTCCTTTGATATTTTCTTCCTTTCTTCTGCCTTCAACCTTGACCTTTTGATCATCAAATTGGCTTCCACACTAATTGCACTATCTTGCATCTCCTTGAGTGTCATGGTTTTTCTTTCCTTTAGCTGAAATGCCATCTTTGGATCAAAAGCATCTGGGTAGTGTAAGAGAGATAAACCAAGAGGTGGTCTTATATCAACATGCATGGAATTGTAAACTTGATTAAATATAGCTTAAAATTGTTGCACTGTTTCTCCTGGCTGTCTTTTCAAGTGATTATATTATTCCAAAATGAGGAAGGGATTCCTTTTGATCACCCATTGATCCAAGAAAACTTTCACAAATTGATTGAGGTCACTAATGCTTGCAACTGGAAGATATTTATGCCATTTCTAGCTCTACTTTGCAAAGATAAAGAAAAAATCCTAATACTAACATCACTCTTTTCCACCTCAAAAAGGTCAAGATAATTTTCAAAACCTTGAATGTGTTTTTCAGCAGTGATGTAGCAATATTCTCTGTCAAATCTGGGAAGATATTGGAAGTAATTGGTAGGGAAATCATGGAGTATGGGAGGTAAGACAAGAGGCTTGTATATATCTCAAATTTTTACAGGTGTAGCAATATGTACATGGATTGAAATTATAGGCTTAAACTCTTGAGGCTCATTAGCTTGAACATGCTCTTCATGAATTTTGGCATTATCATCTGGATCAGGATCATGAGAAGGGAAGAAGTAATTAAAATAAAACCTATCATATCTTAGATAAACTTCCAACTTGCATACCTGATCTTTTCATATTGTCTTGTCATTGTTTCAGGTTCTTCCTCCAGTGGAGTCTTTGAACTAGAACTGATCTGGAGTTGATTGGAATCACCAGGTGGAATATTCAACCTTCTTTTGTCTAATCATTATCCATCATCAGTAATCAGATCTGGAACTTGATATTCTTTTCTAAGGAAGTTCCCCAGTATGGTTTCCATTATGTTAACGCTTTGTAATTTTCCCAAGGCTGTGGAGGCAGTCACAGAGGTAACATCAAACCCCTTGGAGTCCTGGATCTATCCCTCCAAGACTCAGAGAGGGATCTCTCTGTCTGATCTAGCTTTTTTGGAAATGAATATTAGGCTAGTTATGAGGATAGAAAGTTTGTTTTTGAATTTTTGGGTTGGGGCAGCAGAAGAGGACCATTAGGAAAAATGGAGTCAAGAGGTTAAGATGATTATATTAATGAATAACAGAGACAAACTGTAACCAGGAAAGGTAACCATGTCAGTGGATCCTTTGAGCTTGTGATATGGAAAGGAAGAGTAGGTTAGGGTTCAATCCAAATGTAGAGCAAAGATTATCCGAATTCTACATTCAAACTTGGAAGAAAACATAAATACTTCTTAAAGCCTGAACAAGGTGTTTGAGACAAATCCTAAACATAATATTTTTATAAACAATAAGGAAGGAAAAAAATATATGAAACAAGAGAATGAAAAATTACATCAAGAAGCGCTTCACCACATGATCATGACACAGGAATCTGGAAACAAAATGTCTTGATATTCATCCAAAAAGTCACTTACAGCCTGCTGAACATCTTTACAGTAGATGATAATCTTTCCATACCATCCTTCCCTTTCAGGTCCAACCCTTTTCTTGACTCTCTTGGGTCTACATATATATACAAAACAAATTTCCCCATCTGAGGGGTCGAATTCTTCATGATAGGAGCAAATCATAAGAAAATCTCCAACTAAACTGAAGACTAGGAAGTCAAAATTTGTTTTCCCCTTTTTACTCTAATTGTTTGACTGACTTTAATGACCTTTTAATTTACATTAAAATATTCATGAAAAGTTCATGTACATTTTATTACATCATATAGACACCTCATAAGGTCAATCACAGATTTGGAATTCAAATTGGACCAAGGAAATTGAAAATTTATCCTACTGGTAAAATTTCCTGGTAAAAACATGACTTTTGTAGAAACATAGCGTGATCTTTGAGGGTACTTTTGGAGGCCTTCCTTTGATCATTTTTCAAAAAGGATAAGTGTTATGGATAGATGAGGATGCATAATATCCTCCTGAACCATTAAAAAAGAAAAATAATCACTCCACGACATCAAAAAATGGATTTTTCCACAACTAGTCTAGAGGCACAGTGCCTTGGTGAAAATAGGAGTAGAAAGAAATTTTTCGCCACGTTTTTGACTTTTTGTTGAAAACTTGATATAGACCTAGCCCAACAGTGATATATTTGAGATGTAAACTTCATAATCTATTCATCCATGCTAATAAAAGTGAATTTGGATCCTCCAGGAAAAAGAGTAGAGTGGGCTCGCTGCGCTTATTTACATGCCCGAAATTGTCAATTTTTCTGTGTTTTCTGCAAAAATAAGGCTCAAAGATGTAGATATATCTCTCTAACCATAAAAAAATTTACAAAACGGAGAGAATTTTTTGTTCTTTGGTATATTTGGAACAAAAACCTCCTCTATTTTTCAAAAATAATTTCTCATTTGTTCACACTTCAATTTTTAATTTGGTCAATAAAAACTGCAGAAGCGTAGCGACCATACAACATAAATGTAGCGCCATTTCAAAAGAATTTTTGGAGGATTTACTAGAGTATTTTTTGGATTAAATTGGTATGGTTGGAAATATTGAGATGCATACAACACAATAGATTCATCAAGAATTGAAAACCCTTGCTCCAAACCCCTGAAAAATGAACTTGAAGTAAAATTGTCCAAAAGTGCAGCAACCCACTTGTAGCAACTGTATTTTGGGAATTTATTTTGAATAATAACACCTGTGTATAAAATTAAGGAGGTTTTTGTTCCTTTGTTTATTATTGACAAAAACCTCTTTCACTTTTGTCAAATTCATCTTCATTTGGTCAGAAACGTATTTTGAGGCAAAATTGTCCCTATGTACAACAAATGACCACAAAACCCTAAAAATCATGCCAATCACCTCCTTATCTTTGATATTTTATTCTTGGTGTCTTTGGTTTCCTTCCTCATTACCTTCTCCAAGTTCCCATGATTTCAGTTTTCATAATAGAAAACCTTGTTCTAATAAGGGGGGAAGAGATGGGGTAAACTTTGGGAAAACAAAGGAAATAAGATTATGAATTTAGTGATGACCCACTAACTCATGACATGGTGAAAATGAACATGAATGATAAATACCATAATAATATGGAGGGATAAGTGAAATCAACTGAGCCAAGCAAGCCAGGTGTTTTCATCACGAGAGTAACTCCAAATAGATAGTTGAAGAATCAAGTCACCTATAATTATAGGACCCTAACATAAGGGCTAGCATGTGCTAGGCTCTTGTTGGGGTTTCAGAGGTTGGGAGAATCGGGGTGAATCACAGATGAAGAATCAACACACGAAGTCGCAATGGTCCTTTTGAATGGGTGAGTGGTCACATAAAGGAAAGGGATTAGCCAGAGAAGAGCTAGCACCCGTTTGGTGTTGAGTTTGGAACAATGCAGAGGAAAAGGCCCATGGGTCTCATATGACCTACGTCTTTGGAGAAGGGACCTGTGTAAGTGGTTCTGGGGTCTAGCAGAGGCCCGAAGAGTCAATCAAAATCCATTTCTTGATCGATCCTAGACCGAGAGGTCACACAACCCTTAAGAGAGAAGGGGGGTCTACATTAGGAATCAAGCAAGGAGATCCCCTCTCACCCTTCATTTTCATTTTAATTTCTAAAGGCCTAGGGCATAGCCTTTAAAAAACCAAATAATATAGGAATATTAAAGGCTATATCTACTCTCCCCTAGATGAAACTACCTCTCACATTCACTTGTTGGTGATACAATTATTTTAGGCACAACCACCATTTTTGAAGCCAAATCCTTTAAGCATGTCTTTGACACCTTCCTCCTATCCTTAGGAGGGTAGTTGGATGATTCCAAATCCTCCATTTTTTCTTCCACACTTACATTGTTGTATAAAGGGACATTACAAGACTCTCAATTTTGGCATTGGAACCCTCCCCTCCCTCTACCTAGGTATCCCTTTAATTGAGAATGCTAGAGAGAACCTATCTTGGGAATACATTTTTACAAAGATTAGGAAATTGTTGCATAGCTAGACATTTAGATATCTCTCACTTTCTGATTGTATACTCCTCATCAAGTCCATTCTTCATGCCATATTTTTGACTCTTGAATCTGTCAGGACTGAAATGACAACCTCATGAGAACATTAGTCCCCCTTCATTTTTAGAGAGGTGGTTCTCCTCTTTGGATAAAATATATATCTTTTAATATCTTGGAGTAGGGAGAGTGTTAGAAAACAAACCCAAAATATTTATTGCTTGTATTTAAATGAAAATGGTTCTTAAATAACCCAATATGATATTTATGTGAAACAAAAGTCTTTTTACAATAGGAAACTATTGAAGGAGGGCTTCAACATCATAATTAAATTGTGATCAACATCACACACAATCTTCTTAACAATTTTTAAATACATCCATATATTCTTCATAGGAGATAATTATTTGATCATCTCAAAGAATTTTAATAGAGTACTGCAATCAAGATCAAAAGAGAATTTGATAGGTCAACCTCAAATACCTCATACTTAAAACTCAAAGTTAGAAGGTACAGTCAATATCAACCCCGAAGAAATTCTTTGTGGATTTTTATTCATGAAAGATGTTCTTCATTACAAAATATTTGACAACCATGTATGTGGCTGAAAATACTCAATGATCATATAATAAAAAAACTTAGAAGAAGACAAGAAAAAAACTCAACAACTCAACCTTGTGCCCAACTCTGAGATTCAAGCATAGAGCTATGCGAAGTGGTGTAGAAGAATATAAAAAAAGGAGAAGATGGAGATTTCTTTCTTTCGATCAAAAGCTTGATTATGTATCCATGGATTTACCTTCTTCGTCTTCTGATATTCTTCCCCTCCCCTCTCACAATACTGATTCTTGGACCATTTGAAGAAGCCTCTCTTCTCCTTTTAAGATGCGATTTTCTAACTACTTGAGTAGTTAGGGTTTCTCCCTTCTAGAAATTCCCATACAAGTTTCTTCTTGAAACAATCCCTTTAATTAATGTCTCATTATTTCCTCATTAATGAACTCACATCATTAATATATGTATATTGAAAATGGCCCCCCCTCATTTTTTAATAAAAGTTTTAATTAAAATTTTGTTTTCACAATTTAATTAATTTCCCATTAAAATAGGACGACCGTAATTTAATTTTATGGAACTTAAAACCAACTTTTAAACCATGTAAAACACCTCTTATTTTCTCTTCATTGTCTCAACTTTCCAACGATATAAAGTTTTTGCAAATCCATTGCCTGGATCTCAAGATACGAGCTCGTGAAGTTGAGTTGTCATGCAAGCCCATTAAAAATGCAACTGACTGATATTTTAATTGATGAGAAAAATGTATCAACTTTCAAAACTTTAAATATGTACCACCATATTCTACGTCAAAATACCTTTCCAACGGTATAATTTTTTCTGCAAACAAAGGTCGAGAGCTCAAGATATAGCCTTTGCAAGATTGTGACTCAACCACCATCGATCAAGTTTGATTGGTAAATGTGGACCCTTGATTTAATTTTGACCTCCTTTGTTGAATTTTTACTTTTCTTGATTATTATTATCCCACATATATGAGAATAAAAGAGTCTTAGTGGTAGATAATGTTAAGTGTAGCATACACTTGATAAGAAATAAAGGAGAGAGGAGATTATGGAGCTTGGAGAATTCAACCCTTGGAAAATTGTTGAATATAATAATAATTTTGCATGCCCAGTCAACCACCAATATGCCCAATTAGAAATGATGAGTCACCCAACCAAATTTTTCCACTTGTCATCACTCGGTAGGCTAAAAATTTTCCAATAAGAATATGCCATATGTCATCTAATAAAATCATGCCATGTGTCAGTTTTTGTATGCTGCCATGTGTCTCTATTAATTAGTTTCCATGTGGCACCATCCATTTAACTGCCATGTGTCATTTGGAGATGTTCCTCATAGAACTTAGGATAAGAAAAATATTATTAAAATAATATGGAGGGTTTGTGGGGTTATGTGAATGTAGAGGTAGGAGGTAGTAGAATCGGTCAGACGAACTTGCACCTAATATATGAAAGACATATCATATCACCAACCCATGGTAACTCATATATTTGGCTAAGTGTTGGAGGAGTTACATAGTAAAGAGTAGTAAGAGGAGTTGTGTGCATTATGAAGGTAGTGGAAGTCAAAGTGAATTGTGAGGGTAGAGGAGATAAAACATACTCTTAAGAAATACCACCAACCTGCCAACCCACAATAAGCCATAGTAAATAAGACTAAGTCTGGAAAGTATATAATGGATCATGTGAAATATGGAAAATATGAAAAATGAAAAGAAATATATGGGAAATAAAAGGAATTACGTGAAACTTGGGAAAATAAAAAAGAGAAAAATGGTTAAGTGTGGAAAATGGTAATGGGAATATGAAAGTAATGAGTCAATGGGAAAAATGACTAAGCATAAAATGAGAGACTACGTAGAGGTGAATGGAAAGGGGAGGAGAGAACATTCCACTTAGAACATTTTTCACATTTCTTCTTATAATACCTCCATTGGACTTCTGGACAGAAGTATGCGTATCTTGGTCATGTAGACTCGGATTTTGATTATGCGAAATGCATGGCGAATATGATACCGATGGCTATGAAATGAACATATAATAGTTCAAAAATCGTCATCTTCCAACACCATTGTTTTTATTATTCCAAGAGAGGGAAAATAAAGATGACCAAAGTTTGGTCAACACATCTCCATATCCACCTTCTTAGCCCTAGTTAGGTCAATCAAAGTCCTTAATCTCTTATTCAATATTTAAAGAAGTTTCCTCTAGGGAGGATAATCATTAGAAAAAAATGGCCTCTAGTGAGTTGGAAGGAAATTTGCACCCTAAATACCCAAGGAGAGATATGACTCAAAAAACAATAAACCATAATGCAACTTAGGAGGAAAAATTCTTTGGAGATCCCTTCTTTCCTGAAAATCCATATGGAGAAAAATATTTGACCCAAATATGCTCAAGGATTGATGAGTAATAAATTTTACGTCAGAATAACCTCTAGATGGATCCTTCATTTGAAACCATACCAAATCTCACTTGTATTTTATCCATCAGAATAACTCACGTGAGATAAGAGATAACAAAACTACAAAATTTTGGGAAGACTCTTGGCAATAGATGTTCCGCCTTATTAGAGAACCACACTATCAAATTTTGGGCCATGAATTCTCTAGACAAGGCTAGAAAAAAGTTCACCACTTATGAAAATATCTAGATGGAAACATCCATATATCTCTTCCTTGCTACATGTATACTCCTTATAAATTCCATTCTTCATGCCATCACCATCTTCACTTTATTAGACCTAGTTAGGCTAGTTAAAGTCCTTAATCACTTATCCAACATTCAAATAGAGATCCCCCAGGGAGGGATGTCATTGGAAACAAATGGTTGTAACGTACCCAACCCCCAGTTGGGTCACATATTTGCAAAAAATACCAAATAAAATTTTCTAATTTTAAAGTCTAAATGCGGAAAATAACACATATCATGAAATACAAGTTCATTCAACTTTCCATACTCAATAAAAACGTAAATACAATTGCTCAACTGTGCATAGAAACAAGTAAACAACATACAACAACATCCAACCACATAAACATGGATTTAAATGTTCTGCTCCTATCAATCAATAATAAACAAATATATTTCAGAGTAAATTGCACAACAACTATATCAACATTATACATGAGTAAACACAACAAATAACAACACTTATTTTATAAAATGTGCAACCCTCTACAGAGGACAGACGTTCCTCTCAACCCTATCTTTTTTGTTCAAGTTATCAACAAAAAGACACCTCCGATATGGGGCTATGAATCCATAAGAGACGATGGTACCTAAGGTTGGATAATGTCCCCCTCTCACAGTTAAAACTAACAACTAATTTCAGTCCACCAACTATCTTCCCATCAACTTGTACAACCGAAGGGATGGAATCCCCCTTCACTCCTCAAAGTTCCTCGGGCCTTTTCACTCCCCTTCAAGGCTTCCAACACAGGTTGGACAAGAATTCTACTTGTTGGGACTTCATGAATTCTATAGCTACAACACAAATTCACTCAACAACCAAAATGCATGCTTCCTTGATGAATTTCGAACAACTAGCTACTCCTAAGAACAAAACCTCTTTATCCATAATATTACAGGTCCAAACAACAACCAAACATGCCCAAAACAACTTCCTTCAAGCTTCAACACTCATAACTCCATTATTGGCTAAAAAACTCCATGTAAAAACAACTCTCTATGCAAAAACGCGAAGACATAATTATAGTCCCCTACCCATATGAATTTCATCCCTTTATCTTGTTTTCTTGACTTTCACTCTTTCCCAAATTGATTTTACTCGCCCCCCATGCTCTCCATAACTATGGAAAGTGACCCTCACACAAACCCTCTTACATGAATTCAATGATTGGGCTCTAGTACACTCAACAACTAATGGAAGGTTCATGGTAAGGATAATTTAGAAGGAAATAAGAAATGTGTTTTGGTTTAATAGATATGGGTAACTCTCCCCCTTGGACCCCTTCCATCTCCCATGGATACTTAGCCTCCAAATCTCCATCCATGTTCATTTGCAGCTAAGGATACATTTTATTCCTTATATTCAATTTACATCATTTACATATTACATCGCTTTGTCTCTCAACCACATACTGCATTCATAATATAAATCACTTGGATCTCAGCCATGTACTAAATCTACAATATACATTGCTAGTTTGGGGTTTGAAAATGAGGATGTTACAT
>JZKD02S2236224.1:244378-269036 GCA_000966675.3 Picea glauca
TTTTAAATAAATTAAAAAAAAAAAATTACTACTTGTAAAATTTTCTTACAATGTGTTGTTACATCTGGTATCAGAGCGGGTTCAACCCTGGGACATTGAACCATTACACCTTCCACTGTGTTAAATAAATGATTAAAATTATATCGCTAATTAAATTTTGAAAGTGTACATGCAGGTAATCATGGTTAGAGGACGTGGGGGAAGTAGACAACGTGGTGCTGGAGGAAGAGGTCTGACACCTCTGATAGTATCCACATCAGAAAGGTCTAAACCCCGCGGAGATGAGAAGATTACTGAGTATGAGAATATTGTTGTGGGATATGTGGTAGGTATGATGAGATCCTTCCATAGGATGTCATAGGCATTGATTAACCATCTGGATCAAGATGAGGGCAGAGTGTCTATACCCAATGAGGGTTCACAATGCACTCCAGCTGGTAGTAGTAGTATACATACAAAACTCAAGAAGGTGAAGTTTCCTGAGTTCATGGGTGCCATGGATGACTTAGTCACCGAGGCATGGTTGGAGAATATGGCAATGTGATTCACACTTCATGATTACACCTCCAACATGAAAGTTCACATGATGGTCTTTCAGTTGAAGGGGAGTTCTCTTATATGGTGGAAGATGGTCCTACCTCAACTAAACATGGCCATCGAAGATGTGTCATGGGAGATGTTCGAGGAACGATTCCGAGAGAGGTACTTTTTTGAGGAATTCATTGAGCACCAACTTAATGAGTTCAACACCTTAAAACAAGGTGGTTGTATGGTGCTAGAGTATGAGGCCAGATTCATGGATCTACTTAGGTATGCTCGACATATGAAAACAAAGAAGTTAAATCTCAACAAGTTTGTGTTCGGACTTAACTTCAACATTCATGCAAAGGTGAGGATTCTAATGCCTCAAACGTTGCACGATGCAATTCAGAATGCCCTCATAGCTGAGGAAAATATGAACATCGGGGGTCAGGGTAGGACTCCTTCCAGACAGACTGGACATATGTCATCAGGAGTGCAACAAAATCAAACACCAGACATATAGACTTCAGGGCATCGAGATACACCTAGAGGACCTATTTTCATGACACCATGGAAAAAAAATCCTTAGTAGAGAACTCCTTCAAGAGGACCACAACAGCAGAAACAATGTCATCCACAAAAAGAACAACAGTTTAGGCCTGTTCAACAGAACATACCAGGATCATATACTATTAGGCCAACAACTTCTACTTTGAGGACCAGGAGAACTTGACCAAAGACTCTATGTTGGACATGTGGAGAGCCACATTACTAGCAATATTGTCCGATTGAGAATACTAGAGCGACCAGATCATTAGGACCCACTACAGTTGGATATTTGGGAAAGGCCCACAAGATACATGTAGTGGTGTACAACTTCCAGGCCAAGCACCAGTCCACTGTGCTCGAGATGTCAGGTACAATCACCAAATAAAATTTTAGTATATTGATAGATCCAAGTACTACAGAGATATTTATCTCTAGTGAAACCCTAAAGAGAATTAAGGTAAAGGAATTAAAGCATGATGAGTTCAGATACATAGAAATGGCATCAGGTGCCAAACAAAAGGTTGGAGGAAAGGTTATGAACTATAGTATTAACTTGGGAAATTTTGTAATTAAGGGCAACCTATATGTCACGATATTAGGATCTTATAATGACATAGTGATTGGTATGGATTGGTTGGAATTACATGATGCGATACTTAACTATAAGATGAAATAGTTAAGTTTGACAGAAGATTTGGGACATAGTAGAGTGATTGTAGGAAGGAACCAGGGGGTTTCCTTGAGATTTATTTCTTCCCTACAACTACATAAGAGTATGTGCAAGGGGTGAAATATTTATGCAATCTTATCACTAAATGAAAGGGGCAAGGTAGAAGGATTATAAAACCTTGTAGTGCAAGAGTTTGTAGACATGTTTCCAGAAGAGTTACCAGGTTTACCGCCTAAAAGAGAGTTGGAGTTTACAATAGACTTGAAACCTGGAACTGAACCTATAGCGAGAACGCCTTAATGAATGCCAACACTTGAATTGCAAGATTTGAAAATTCAATTGAAGGAATTATTGGACTTGGGACTTATACGTCCAAGTGTGTCGCCTTGGGGTGCGCCAACTATTTTTGTGAGAAAGAAGGATGGATCGTGGAGACTTTGTATTGGCTATCACCAATTGAACAAAGCGACGATCAAGAACCAGTATCCATTACCCATAATAGATTATTTGTTTGACCAGATGAAGGGAGAAACAATGTTTTCAAAGATTTATTTGAGATCAACATATCACCAATTACAGATTAAAGAAGAATATATCCCTAAGACCACATTTAAGATGAGATTCAGAAACTATGAGTTTACAGTTTTACCATTTGGATTGACGAACACCCATGGGGTATTCATGAGTTTTATGAAAGGGGTGTTTCGTGAATACTTGGATAAGTTTTTTCAAGTATTTATTGATTTCATATTGATTTATTATCAAAAGAAAGAAGAACATGATGAACATTTAATATTGGTCCTAAAGTGTCTACGAGAAAAAAATTTGTACGAGAAACAATCAAAATGTTCTTTTTACCAATCAAAGATTCATTACTTGGGAAATATCATATCTAGTGAAGGTATCATTGTGGATCCAGTAGAAGTAGAGGATATTATGGAATGGCCAACACCGACGCATCCAAGGAAGGTTTAGGCATAGTTTTTATGCAAGATGGTCGAGTGATCGCTTAAATTTCAAGGAAATTGAGAAAGCATGAAGAGAACTATGCAACGGATGACTTGGAATTATTAGAAATTGTATATTCCTTGAGAGTTTGGAGACATTATCTAATTGGATAAAATTTTGAATTAAAGACAGATCATTGTGGATTGCAACATATATTTACACAGAGTAACTTGAATGCGCGACAAAGGTGTTGGTCATAATTACTTAGTGGATACGACTTTGAGATTACTTAAATTAAAGGAATGGTGAACAACGTGGCACGTGCATTGAGTAATATACCACACATATTCTTGGTAATACCTCTTAAGATCAATCTTTGAGAAAATATTCTAACTTTACAGATAGACGATGATTGGTATGCGGATGTTAAGAGTAATATTGGACAAGATACCATGATGGTACCGAAGTATGAAGGTTATTCATTAGAAAATGATGGATTTTTGAGATTCAATGGAAGAATTTACGTACCGACTATTGACAAATTAAGAATTTTGATTTTAAGTGAAGCGCATCGAGCAGTGTACATGGCTCATCCGAGAGTCACAAAGATGAAGGTAGACCTTAAGCCTTTATTATTCTGGAAGGGAATGAAAGATGGAATAGTTAGATACATGGAAATATGTTTAGAATGTCAGCAAGTGAAGGTTGACCATAAACATCTAGTAGGATTGTTACAACCACAAATTATTCCAGAATCGAAATGGGAGGTCATTTCGATGGAATTTATCGTTAGATTTCCACTGAAGACAAGGAGGAATGATTTTATTTTCATGGTAGTGGAAATTCTAACGAAGAGTACACACTTTATCCCAGTATGTATGACGTATCAGGCACCAGACATAGCAAGAGTATTTGTCAGCAAGATTGTGAGATTGCATGGAGTACCAAGAAGGATCATATCCGATCGAGGATCAATGTTTAAAGGACAGTTTTGGACCAGTTTTCAAGAGGATTTGGGAACAAAACTGAATTTCAATACAATGTATCACCCTGAGATAGATAAACAAACAGAGAGAATGAACCAGATTTTGGAGGATATGTTGTGTATGTATGTAATGGATCAATAAAAATGTTGAGAATATTTCTTGCCGCTAGTATACAACAACAACTATCAGAGTATGATTAAGATGGCGTCCTTTGAGTTTCTTTACGGGTGACCATGTCAGATGCCGTTGAGTTGGGATCGACTCGAGGATAGGGTCTTGGTAGGACCAGAAGTGATTCAAGAAATGGAAGAACATATGAAATTGATAAGACAGAGGATTAAAGAAGCACAATATTGACAAAATAGTTATGTTGATGCGCATTGCATTGACCGCAGTTATGAAGTTGGTGACAAAGTGTTCTTGTAGGTAAAATCGCACAAGAGTTCAATCAAGTTTGGAAAGGGTAATAAACTCTCTCATAGGTTTGTGGGACCTTTCAAAGTTGTGGAAAATAAAGGACCCATAGACATTATATTAGTGATCCTTCACATGTTATTGACATGAGTTCTTTGCAGGTGTTGGACGAGGGTTCTCTCATGAAAGAGCCAATCTACATTTTGGACCATCACATTTGACAGCTATGGCGTCGAATAGTCGATCAGGTCAAGGTCCAGTGGGACAACTATAGTCCACACTCAACTACTTGGGAGGATGCATATGTAATGCATCAACAATTTCCTTACTTGTTTGATAGATTGGACATATAGATCTATGTCAGATACATTTTTTTTCTTGCATTTATATACTGTACAAACTTTGGGATGAATTTTAAAACAAGAGGGGGTGTATGTAACATCTCGCTCTAATGAGCACACTTTTATTGACTTATTCTTTGAGAAAAATTGCGTGCAAGTGATCCAATGATGGTACATTGTGATATCGTTTCGATTATGGAGTATACATGATGATGATGATGTGTTGTGACTTATTATTATTTGATGCATATATATTGGAAGATGCTATTGACGAGTTTTCCTAAGTGTGCAGGACACATGATAGGTTATGGATGCTGATGGCATCAATGGAATTCCTTAGAATCCAGATTGAGTCAGGGAGTGAATTGTATTTTGATTGAGTATTTTATCTATGCACTTGTGACATATGATTGATTATAGTATGATTTATGTATATGGAATATTGACACAGGTTTTATCGATGGATGTAGGCTTGACAATGCTTGCTAATCTGACTCACATAAGGAGTAGAGGGGTCATGCACATAAACCAAATATTGAGGGAGAAGTGTCAGAGTGTGTTGATGGGAATAACTGACACACCGTCAACTGGAAGGTTAGATCCAGACCGGGTTTGTCTAATTAACCCAAGCCGTTTGGTATGATTTGACCCGACGGGTTTAATGTCTCCGTTAGCCAACTAAAGTCCTAAAAAAGGTAAAAGAAATAAACTAATCTAAAGCTATGATTCTAACAAATGATATATTACTTACTAATGTTTATTAAAAAGAAATCTGAATATACAAATGAATATAAACAATCTATATACAATTTACAAGGTTTACTTGAAATCTTGCGAAAATAAATATTCATAATAATGTTTCAAAATAAGATAAAGTAAGAATATAAATCTTTATTTTTATTTTTATGTTTAAATATTTTAAACTAATAAATACCAAGCAAATACAATTGAAACAATGACATAGAAACATTCAAAGCTAATTAATGCAATCATCATCTCTTTCATATATAAACAAATCTGAATAAAAGAAAACAATGCACCTACTAACCTCTCACTAATCAGCAGTACTTAGATAAATTCATCTCTCTTTATTGTATGAGCTCCTCTTAACCTGTGTCAAGTGTAAACCTATGACAAAAGCAAACATAATACTTCCTGAAGAAATTAAAGGAAGCGTTTCATATTCTGGAGCGAGTTTATAACGACATAAAGACAAATAATTATATATCTTGTGACCTTGAAATGTCCAATAACTGAAAATGAGAGAAATTCAAATTCTCAGGAATGGTGTTACCAACTATCTAGCATTAGATGTAAACTCAAAATACTTGAATAGATGATAAGTCACAGATATAAACTAAACCAAAAGATAATGAACAACATAAAGTTTAAGCATGATATAAAATATTATGTGCAGAACTAACTAAAGCTAATTCGACATAGATAACATTTCACATCAAGAAATTACATGAGAAAACAATGAAAAAACATTGCAAAGTCTACACAGGACGAAATCCAAAGAGTAAACTTCTTTCTCATATAATTTCAACAAAATATGTTCATTATATGGTCCAGGAAGAACTTTTGGGATAATTAACTCCTAAATATTGAAAAAAATAATATATAAATGATAGCAATTAACCATGTATTGATAAAATAGACTAAAGCTAATTTAAATCAATGCATAATCAATTATTGAAAAAATATGAAGATATTATAATGAAAATAAAACCATTTTACTCACAGGACAAAAGCCATTAAGCAACCTGGAATTCCATATTGTTCTTTGAAAATATTTGTCCATTCTCCCAAAGATTCCAACCATCCGTTACTCCATTTGAAAAGAAAAAAATGTTTACAAAAGAAATAATATACAAAAGAGAAAGGATCAAAATCCTCCTCTCAATTTCTTGGCTCCGCATGGATATGAACTTTCGCATATATTTATACAATGAATGAGCAGTCTGGGCATCAGTAATAATTTTTTCCACCTGAAATTTTCCTCGTAAAGAGACACAAATATCTCTCAAATCGTGCATTTGTTTGGGAAAATTCCTGCATGTAAGCTAAATGGGTCCATTTTGAAGATGGGGTTTCAACCGTTTCTTCAGTTTCCTCATGGTTTGGCTACAATCAATCCCACAAAATCGTCTTTCTGTTCTTGATGCTTTTCCAAATTTTATATGTTGTTTCTCATAAATTTATTTGCAACAATCCAATATTCTTTTTGGATCAATCATATTGAATGTATTTAGATAATAAAATCAGGCCATGATCAGATCCGTACCAAATAAATGATAATAGAAACCTGTGAAACAAAAAGAAACCTAAATTGATAACCTAAATATTGTGAATAAAACAAAATCTARAACAATAAAATAAAGCAAAATGAATTTAAACTAACTATAAGTTCTAAAAAAACATTGTTTATATTTTCTTTTCAAATATGATCTTAAAATTCTAGAAGCTTCAAGTTRATGGAGAGGAGAAAAATATTAATTTTGGGTTTTCACAAAATCAAACAAATGATAGATAATTMTTTTTCTTATTATTTTATTTTTATTTTGAAATGAGATGCAAAATGAAAAAAAAATTAATTAATTAATCCCACCAAATGATTTTGTGAAAATGAGAAACCAACCAAGATATTATTTGATAAAGTATTGAACCCATTATTAAAAATAGTCAAACTTTCTAATGAGCAAAAGAATGGACACATAATCATAATTTAAACGAAAGTAAATGCTTGATAGAAATTAACGTTTTTGTTTAAATTGAGATTTCTATGCTCATTTCTAAATTTTGACATATACGCTTATAATGAATGTCTCATACTATAGTGAATGTCTTAAGTTTGTATCAAAGCAAGACAATGTATCAAACTATTTGAAAAGGTTGATTCTATAGCTCATTATAATTATCAAGATTCTAATGGGGGCCCTTTAAATTTTTTAAAAATTTAAGGGGAGTTGTTGGGGCCCAACAAATGGAAACTTATTGGGTGAAGCAATTATCTCTGATTTGGTAAGATTTCATCTCAGAGAAGAAGAATAATACTTGTATATAATTTTAAGCTGCTTTGAAACAAATCCACTTTAATATTACATAATGTTAAGACTAGCTCAGATTTATAGAAAAGTATCAGAAAAAAAGAAAATAATGATTTTAGAGAGGATAATAACCTGAATTTCTATTTTAATCAAAGAGTCACGATTTTTATAAAAGGATTTAAATACCGTTGATAGATCCACTGCTGTCAACAGGCATCCATAGCCTCAGCAATGATGCCATTTAACCCACTCAAATGCTTTAATCCCATCCAATAGTTGTATCCACATGATGTATACTTCCATAAAAGTTAATTTAAAATAATATACCTTCTACCTCTCAACCTGACATTGCTTCGCTACCAGCAGGCATGTTCAGTACCCCGACGAAGTTGTCTTGGTATCATGTGTGCATTTACCTGCTGCCAGTGAGCCTGTTCAGTACCCTGATGGGTTTACACACACTTCCCACACTTAAGTGATTCCAACCCTCTTATGACACTTTTAAATAATAATACAATTATAGATTTATTTATGACAAAGAGAGTGGGGTGATACTGGAGGTTAATTGCAATACAGGTGAACAATTGATCATTTTTTTTATTTTCTTTCAAAATTGGAAGTTTTATCATGGTTTAAAGATTTTAGATTTCATTTAAGAAATCATCTAGAGAATGGGGAAACATTTAAAAGTGATTCCTTAAGAATATGGCTGATGTAAAAAGTCTAAGGATAATCATAATTCCCAAAGATATTGACACATTTCAAGGGTAATACTCTGACAAAGACCATTTAGGATTTCATAGTACTAAACTGACTTACAAATCAATTATCTGAGCTGAACCTTAACATCAGAAACTGTTTGAACTATTTCAAATTACTTAAAAAAAAAAGTCTTGAAATGAATGCTTCCTTTGACAATAGCTCTTTGATCAGAAATATATTGATTAAAAAAGACAAACAAGAAAAAAACTTATTCAAAGAAATCAAAGAAAACAGAAAACACACAACAAACCAAATCAAATTTTATTAATGGGATTCGAAATCAAAAGTACATAAAAAAAAAACAAAATCGAAATAGCAAAAGCACACTTTTAGAAACAATTTTGGCCAAAGATAAACCTAAGCTTTGGGGTCTTCTAGCATCCCACTGTAAAATAAAGGAAGAACTAAATCAAATAAAATATCATGTGTGATAAATTTCTTTTCTTAAGATTTTTACACATGATTTTGGTCATTATGGTGATGTCTTAACAATGGTGTATTCAGGCTCCTAACAAGGACTTTTTGCCTGAGAAAAGTGGCTTTTGTCTCCTTCTAAAAACATATTTTTAAAGTGAGTTCGCAGGCTGCCTATGGCCTAGGGTGCGAGAATCCATCATTCTCGTAGGCCACCTTCACTTAGGGTGCGAACTTCTCGCAGTATGCTCCATACATAGGGTGTGAACCTGTTTTTAAGCTTGGAAAGGAGAAGAGGTCTCGAGGGTTCTAGAAGGGAATCTTCTAGAAAATGAGTTGGCATTCGTATGGTTGTCATTTTACTGACTTATCATATTTGATGGGATCATCCTCATCCATGTAACCATCTCTCCTTCTCTTATATATTGAAAGGTTTCTCATGGAAAAGGTTAAGAAAGATTGAATGAAGAATTGATGAAAGAATTGTGTGAAGAACCTTGCTTGGACAGAAGCTTGAAGACTCTAGTTGGTCTATCAAGAGGAATTGGATCTTCTTCATGCAAGTACAGAGAAATTGTGTGTGTTGGAACAAAGGGTCACTAAAAGGAAGCTTGCAACATCAAGACAATCAGGTTGTATCTTCTACTTTCAATTAATATGATACAGTGGCATGTCCCTTTCCCATAAAGTCATTCTTACTTTATTGTGTAATTCCTTGATCATATGCATAAGTCGACGTTGAATACATTTTTATATATTCACTTTGGTTGGTTTGTGTTGTCTTGGACTTGACCTCACGAGAGCACCGGAGGGAAGCGGGAACAACAGAGACCTAAGGAAGCGATATAAATGTATGTCATTTATTCCTTCCGATTAGCATATTCAATGATTACAACTTAGGGAAAGTGTCATGTCCTGTCATGTTTTGTTCTAGATCCAGGTGGATCTAGGGAGATCTGTTAGTTTCTACACCTACCGATTAGTCCGATAACAAAGATAGCAATGCATAAGATGTTACTTTGACCAAGAATTATTATTAAAAAATAAAAGAGACTAAAAGAAAATAGAAAAATCCTTATTAATATGAGTGCATTCCTACCCGTGGCACATTGGGTTAGAATTGAATTGATAGTTCAAATTTACTTATATCTTTAGTTTCCGTTTAAAATTTTCATAATGATACTGCGTTTTTGAAAAGAAATATTCAACGAAAAGCAGAGAGAAAAAGATTTAAAGTGGACTTCCTTGACAACATTCATAGTATGGTTCTCTTGGTGTGACCACTTGTGTTCATAATTGAATTATTATAGAGACAAACACTGAGAAATGAAACTAAAGGAAAACTACTCCTAAACCTACTCTAAACTACTAAATAGATCAAAACGCTAAGTAAAATTGTATTTCCAGTGTATCCACAAGAGCATCTTCAATCCTACAAGGCATAGAAAATTGAAAATTAGAATAAAATAATGTAGTATTTGTAGATACAAAAGAAATATGCCATTCTTACCTCTTATATATTCTTTTAAAAACAAAACAAGCATGACCTTACCATTTTTTTGAAACTTCTTGATGTATGAATCCTCCAACCATTCTACAATGTTGTCGTGATATGGGTCATAATGGCATGGAAGAGTGTAAGTAAGTATGGAAAACTTATCAATATTATGGGGACCTGACATAACCATCATCCAAGGCCGAAGTGCCCCATCCTCTTGACAATTATCCAAGTGTTCATCCATTTCTTCACATGGAGGATCTAAAAAAATCATGTCATGCTTACTTCCTATATATTTAGGTAGAAACAAAGCAAGCACAACTTTATTTTTATTATGAAGATTTTTTAGATACAAATCTTCAATCCATTCTAAGATCCTGTCATAAAAATTAGGATGCAAACTATGACTTCGATGAAATGGATATATCAATGAGAAATACATCGTAAGAGGATTCAAGACATCAGTTAGATTATTGGTTTGAATGCTTCCTTTGATGAGATTGATCGCTTCAAAATGTGAAGAATAAACATTAAAATTCGAACTAATAAAAGAACGAATATGCAATGTAGAATATTCAATTTCCATAAGAATGAGTGCAGTGTCTTTTTCAAAAATAAATCATGTAAAATCATATTGCAACATGTCTTTTTTTCGTGCGAGTGATGAAAGTGAAAGATCATCAAATCCGACTTCATAAATTTTATGTTTGGAATTAATTTCACCAAATCTTGGCATATTGAAAAGATACGATTGTGACGGAAAAGAGTAAGATACTGTGGGTAAAGTATCATGTCCACCAGAATCTAAGAAGAGATCAAGATATAAAAAGTAAAAGGAATAAAAAATGAACACATTAAAATAATCTCTTGAGCTATGATATTTAGCAGTGGTATTCTCAAGACATTCTTCTTCACTTTTCTTAAAACTTTCACTCTGTTTTGGTGATAAATTCTTAAACAGAATATGATCATCTAAATTTTGCTTCTGTATGATAGATAATTCAAAACTTTCATGACTAACTTCTAATATTTCTTGTGAATAAGGTATGATTTCTGGATGAGGGTTTAAGGTTTCTTCTTCCAATTGCAGATCTACATCTCTAATAAGTTTCATTGGAATGTTAGAATGCTTAAGATCATTTTTATCACCTAAGTGTTCTTCAATAACTAAATTTAAGTACTAATTAGAGCAAGAGTTAGAAGAATATGGAAATTCACCTTGACCCAACATCAAGTCTTCTTCCATGATGGTAGAGGATTGAATATACAATGCTTCAGAGGAAAAAATAGTTTGAATGTCAGTAAGAACCTTTTCAATAGATTCTACCTCCCTTGCTTGTTCAAAATTTTCGGATGGATTCCTCTCATTCTGCAAACAATTTTTTTTCGCAATTGAGTGATAGGATTTGTAACCGATTCATCATTCGTGATTGAATATGACTGGATGAAAGAGATGCAAGCATCATAGAGGAGATTTAGTACAAATTACATGTCATCAAGATTAAATTTATAGAGAACACGATAGATTCTTGTCAAAAAGCCTTCTAAAGATGAATTGTCATTGATCAGTAAATTCTGCAATTCTTCACATAATTGATTGTAATCATAGTTTTCAAAAGCATCTAAAAATTCCTCTACAAATTGAAACCAATCAATAATGTGATATGTTGGAAAAGACTCAAACCAATGTTTAATCCGACCCCTAAAAGTAAATACGAACAATCTGCATAAAACCTTTAAATCAGAAATATCATGCTTGATGCATTTACACCAAAACTTTTTAAGATGGTCTTTTGCAGATACATCTCCCCCACCATCAAAGGTGAGTTTGGACAAGTGAGAGACTGTCTCGTTGGGAATATCAGGTAATGAGAAGTGGAAAGCATGTTCCAACACAGTGATTTGGAGAGACATGGGGAATTAAATACCTTCAAAAAAAAGACTCATACAAGGCCATCTTGTCAGTCTGGCCTTCCTTCTAGCACATTTCAAGATGACACAAAAGAAAAGTTTATAAATCTGGAATTATGACATGCTGAGGGGTAAAATATTTAATCATTAAATTTACCTCAATCCCTCCTTCTAGCGCCATTTGTTGACGGACATAACTGACACAACGTCAACTGGAAGGTTAGATATGGACCGAGGTTGTCTAATTAACCCAAGTCGTTTGGTATGATCTGACCTGATGGATTTAATGGCTCCGTTAGCCAACTAAAGTCCTAAAAAAAGTAAAATAAATAAACTAATCTAAAGCTATGATTCTAACAAATGATATATTACTTACTAATATTTATTAAAAAGAAACGTGAATGTACAAATGATTATAAACAATCTATATACAGTTTACAAGGTTTACTTGAAATCTTGCGAAAATGAATGTTCATAATAATGTTTCAAAATAAGATAAAGTAAGAACATAGATTTATTTTTTATTTTTTATTTTAATGTTTAAATATTTTAAACTAATAAATACTAAGCAAATACAATTGAAACAATGACACAGAAACAATCAAACATAATTAATGCAATCATCGTCTCATTCATATATAAACAAATCTAAATAAAAGAAAGCAATGCACCTACAAACCTCTCACTCATCAGGAGTACTAAGCTAAATTCATCTCTCTTTATTGTATGAGCTCCTCTTAACTTGTGTCAAGTGTAAACCTATGACAAAAGTAAGCATAATACTTCCTGAAGAAACTCAAGGAAGTGTTTCATATTCTGGAGCGAGTTTATAATAACAGAAAGACAAATAATTATATATCGTGTGACCTTGAAATGTCCAATAATTGAAAATGAGAGAAATTCCAATTCTTAGGAATGGCATTACCAACTATCTATAATTATATGTAAACTCAAAATACTTGATAAGATGATTAGTCACAGATATAAACTAAACCAAAAGATAATGAACAACATAAAATTTAAGCATGATATAATATATTATGTGCATAACTAACTTTAAAGCTAATTCGACACAGATAACATTTCACAACAAGAAATTACATGAGAAGACAATGAAAAAACATTGCAAAGTCTACATAGGACGAATGCCAAAGCGTAAATTGTTTTCTCATATAATTTCAACAAAATATGTTCGTCATATGGTCCAGGAAGAACTTTTGGTATAATAGACTTTTAAATATTGAAAAAATAATATATAAATGATAGCAATTAACTATGTATTGATAAAATAGACTAAAGTTAATTTAAATCAATGCATAATTATTTATTGAAAGAATATGAAGATATTATAATGAAAATAAAACCATTTTACTCACAGGACAAAAACCATTAAACAACCTGAAATTCCATATTCTTCTTTGAAAATACTTGTCCATTCTCCTAAAGATTCCAACCATCTGTTACTCCATTTGAAAAGAAAAAAAAGTTTACAAAAGAAATAATATACAAAAGAGAAAGTATCAAAATCCTCCTCTCAATTTCTTAGCTCTGCATGGCTATGAACTTTCTCATATATTTATACAATGAATGAGCAGTCTGGGCGTCACTAATAATTTCCGCCACCTGAAATTTGCCTCGTAAAGAGACACAAATATATCTTAAATTGTGCATTTGTTTGGGAACATCTTCGCATGCAAGTTAAATGGGTCCATTCTGGGGATGGGTTTTCAACCAATTCTTTATATTCCGCACGGTTTAGCTGCAATCAGTCCGACAAAATCGTTTGTTTGTTCTTGACGCTTTTCCAAATTTTATTTGTTGTTGCTCATAAATTTATTTGCAACAATCCAATATTATTTTTGGATCAATCATATTAAACATATTTAGATAATAAAATCAGGCCATGATCAGATCCGTACCAAATAACTGATAATAGAAACCTATGAAACAAAAAGAAACCTAAATTAATAGCCTAAAAATTGTGAATAAAACAAAATCTAGAACAATAAAATCAAAAATGAATTTAAACTAACTATAAGTTCTAAAAAAAACATTGTTTATATTTTCCTTTCAAATATGATCTTAAAATTCTAGAAGCTTCAAGTTGATGGAGAGGATAAAAATATTAATTTTGGGTTTTCACATAATCAAACAAATGATAGATAATTCATTTTTTTATTATTTTATTTTTATTTTGAAATGAGATGCAAAATGAAAAAAAAAATTAATTAATTAATCCCACCAAATGATTTTGTGAAAATGAGAAACCAACCAAGATATTATTTAATAAAGTATTGAACCCATTATTCAAAATAGTCAAACTTACTAATGAGCAAAAGAATGAACACATAATCATAATTTAAACGAAAGTAAATGGTTGATAAAAATTAACATTTTTGTTTAAATTGAGATTTCTATGCTCGTTTTTAAATTTTGACATATACTCTTGTAATGAATGTCTCATACTATAGTGAATGTCTTAAGTTTGTCTGAAAGCAAGCCAAGGTATGGAACTATTTGAAAAGGTTGATTCTGTAGCTTATTATAATTATCAAGATTCTAATGTGGGCCCTTTAAATTTTGTAAAAAATTAGGGGGCGTTGTTGGGCCCAATACAGCGTCCCTCTCATAGCCTACTAACACTCCCTCCATGATATAAATTGTAGGTTAATGATTACATATTTTGAGAGGTCCACGATGTCATGGGGGTGGACTGAGACAATCACTTATGAATATTCTTAGGGGCGCGCAATAAGGCGAAGTCCTTATTCCTTAGAATACCTTAGTATCTCACAAGGTTGACCGAATGGAGTGTTGACTCCAAAGGGTTGGTCAAACTTCCAAAACCAGTGAAAGGCAAGTGACACCCTTTGGTCACAGAGGTGCTTATTGAAGGACATGTTGTGTAATTAAAACTTGATTCAATAAATCTAGGTGGCCTAGAAAATATTGAAATGATTAGATCTTGTTGGAATAAAATAATTAACTAAACCATAAATTATTAATTATAAAGCCTAATAAAATTCTAAGCCTAAATTTAAGTCTTAAAATAAGTCTAAGTCTAAATTTAATTAAAGGAATAAATGAATTATGTCATAAGTTAAAAGATTGGAGAATAATCAAACTTTAGGAAAAAGGGGAATACAATCTAAAGATTGGATAAATTGCACATGTGTGCATCAAAATAATAAAAAGAATTTTTAAAATAGAAAGAAATAAAATATGAGAGAATAGGTGTACACATAGAATACTATCTAGATTCAAGATACCACTAGTCTAACTAGAATAAGACTCCTATTCCAACTCTAACTAAGATCTAGTTAGGAGACACTCATTAAATGAGAATCTGGGGAACAAAGGGACAACTAAGAGTGAAAATAGGAACACATTGGGGAATGTGAGGGAAATTGGATTTTAAATAAAATAAAAATGGTGATTACTTGTGCAACTTGGGGAGAGTGTGACAGGTGTGTGGATGGATAATTATAATTAATTTAATCTAAAAATTTAATTATTTGTGCAAGAGGACATGTGTCAGTGAGGAAATTTCTATAAAACAAACGGTGAAGAAGAAAAACGGGATTATTTATTCTTGGTAATGTTATGCTTCCAAAATTATTGGGGTCTATGTTTTACTTGTGAGAGTTAGGATACCAAGCTTGAATAAAGAGTGGAATCTCCACCTTGCAAGACAATCTTGGAGCTGTTTTTTTTTGTTTCTTGTGTGTGGCCCCTTTGCGGCTCGGGGAGCTAAGTGGGAAGAATAGTACCTCTAGTGTTGGTTTGGAGGTATCGGTGAAGTCCTGGATTAGTAGGTAGGAGCAAGGAGAACACGCACAAGCTTCAAGTTAAAGGACATCCTCAATAATTCATATTAATTGGTCATGGTATTTTATTTTGGATATTATTTGTACAATTTTCAAAAAAAATATTTGTATGAAAAAATGTAAGGATCGATGGTGAATATTTAGTGACAAAATGTTATTCTGTAAATTATTTGTATCAAATTGTGTGATTGATTTAGATATCTTCCTGCTGGATAAAATAAGGATTATTACAATTTTCCTTATTTCCATTTTAGGATGAAAGTTTCTTGTCAAAGTTAATAGTCTTTTAATATTATTGTTAATTACTTATACAACTTTATTTCAATATCTTTGGTTATGTTAATTCTTGATGATGGTACCATGCATGCTTGTAAGGATGAAGAGACCATTCATGCTATTGTTTATCCTTAAATGTTCAAATGTTTGAAATCTAATCAGTTAATGGATTCTCTCTTGTGAAAATTATGGGAACCATCCGAAGAATATTCACGTCCTATACTTTATTTCTATTTTACCTTCAATAATCAAGATCATCTACTTTAAGTGGCAAGAATCATTGCATTGTTAACTGTTTAAAAAAAATATATTGTTAGAAAACCATTACATGTGAGATAAGAAGTTATATTAAAGTACATATACATAATAGATTGAGAATTGTTAATTACTCACTAGTTTGGTAACACGATACCAAGTCCTTGTTCACGATATTCTGGAATACCATGGTTGTTTTTAAAATACATAGAGAATAGAAATCCAAGATAGTCAAAACCAACTATTCATAGTAAATAAAAACTACAGAATAAATTCTTAAAGACAATCATGTACTAAACCCTTGTTAAAAGGCCAGAAAGGTATTCATAAAATTTTATGTCAGTATATTTTAGTTTCGATGACTTTTTCTCACATTCAGGAAATCGATGGATTCTTCCAGCGATCTCTTGAAAAACTGAGACCCACCTCATCAGAAGTCAAAATTAACTACAGTACAAGACTCTGTTGATGAGTAAAATCATCAATGAAGTTTTTCCCGCAAAGTGTTTCTAAGGCCTATTATTATAAAAGCTAAATAATACTAGTAGGTGGGACCCCCTTGAACTATTGAAGATCAGATCTGTTCATATTTGATGTTGTGATGATGTGCAACACGACTTACATGGTTGATGAGATCTTGTTGTTATTAGCTATGATTTGTGCTTATGAAGTGTTGGTTCTTTATGTTACTATGACCTATGCTATTAATTGGTATCATTGCTATCTGTTCTTATGACACCTGCACAACAAAAATGTTAGTGAAAATACATAAAAGGCAGTTTGGAGGAAGACAAAAATACTATAACAAATACAAAAGAAAAGGGATCTAATTCTGCAATTTTAACACATACAAGAAAGATAGTGGAAAAAAAACAAAGAAACAATGCAACAGTTGCAAGGGGAAGAATTTGAGCTATGCTATACTACATGCATGAAAGATTAAATTTATTATGGTTAAATCCTATCTATAAAGTAATGGCTATGCGATTTGATTGAGTTATATTGGTAATATGAATATGGTATATTTGGATGGATGGGATGTTGGTGGTGCATTTGACAAGGTAATGGACATTAATAGCTATGCGATTTTGTTTGAGTTACATAGTTGATATACTCGGTGATTATTTTATGGCATGATTTGATATGGATCACGCTATTAGTTTTAATGGTTGATGGTTCCGATACATAGTCTAATTAATTGAGTTAATGGATTATTGGCTAGCTTGTACTAGTGACTTAATTGACTGTGGGTGGAGGTGACATGCATTTACTGCACGTCACCTTTACTCCTTCTATTGGTTGCCACCCTAGTCGGTCTATTGTGCAATCTTGTTGTTGTGGTTATGCTCCGTCTTTTTAGCAGAGGGGAACTGCTCAACCAACTCGCGTTTTAAGGAGTTCGATTACAGGTATGTCTTTTTTTGGCTATTCATGAGTCTTCTCTATTATGAAATGATTAATGGCTTGGATGTATTGGTCCGTGTTTTCCTTAAGTATTGCAACTGTGTAAAATTGTGTTCTTGGAATGAAGCGTTGATGGTTCTTTCTGCAATAATCTTGAATTCATAGAAGTTATTGGTCATCCTGGGTGTTATCAGCCATACCGGCTCTTTGTTATCCTTGCTGGTTTAGTTGGAGGGTTTTTGTTTGGTTTTTGGTGGATAGCCATCCTCATGCATTCGTCACTACATCCAATCTTTGGTTTTTGTGGGTTTAATGGTTGAAGGCACTCTGTGTCAGTGGGTTTGTTCACTTGAGCATTGGTTTTTTTCCACCACTAAAGGGTCGCGTAGTGGGTTTTTTTTTGTTAAGTTCTTGGCCCTATCTTCACTTCATCGTTGTGTTTGTTTGACTAGAGAACCACGAGGGTTATTCCATGCATGTGTTAAGTATCGTTACCACCCGAGTTGGAGTCTCGCTCCCCTATTATAGCCCCCTCTCATGGGATTTTTTACCTATCCACGAATGAGTCGCGGTTCTCTCTGTGTATGCACCATTGGCCTTGGAGGTTTCACCATTACAAGGAGTTAGCTTTGTTGTCCCTATGTTGGCTACAGAATAAACCCTTAGCCCTCCAGTCTGAAGGTTGATAGAGAAGACCGGCCTGGCCTATCGGGTTTACTACTTGGTTATTGTTGGATGGTTGTATATTGTTGACTAATTTGAGTACATGCTCGCCCAATTGGTCATGTGCCAGCCGTGTTTGTTTGGTATCTAGTCATAGCCTCTATTATAACAATGGTAAACCCTGCGTGGTTAATTACACTATTCAAAACACACAGTCACTCTCCTTATGTTTAATAACTCAATATTGTTAATTGAGAGGGTCGTTGCCTTGATTCGAATTGATGCGTGGGTATGTGTGGTTGCCACAACTTGTTAGGTCAATTGATTTTTACGACAATGGTGAATTGGTTGGTTGATACAAAGTCACTGGCATTGGTTACAATTGCTTAATGTTGCTCACGCATATCGTGTTATGTGTGTGGTGTTTCCACACAATGAAATAATGGTCAATGTAACCGTTAGTTCCTTTTGGGGATGAATGATTATTAAAACCGAGATGACTGTAGAAATTACATCCATTGTATGCCTATGGTTGTTTGATTGTATAAGTTTGAGTTTTACACAACATAGTTGATTACAGTTTGACTAAATCAAAGAAATAATGTATTAGATTGATGGCTCAGCACGATGGGTTGAGTTATTACTGTGACTATGGGTTTGGTTTTGTAAAATGGAGATGTCGCATCATGGTATTTTGGTGGCTACGCACTATGTATATTATGGATAGCTTGGGTTCCACACTCAGAAATAGTCATAGAGTTTTAAACACGATTATGTGGCAATCCGGTTATTTGTTTTATGATGATAGGCATGTTGTTGATACCTCGTCGTGTTGGATGGATGGACCAGATTTTTAGAGTCACATAGAATTGGGCTTATACAATGACAAAATTACACTTGCATGATTGAATTATTCTATTCATATCTTGTTTTGGAATGGTGGTTGTTGTCTATCTGTTTAGATGTCAATTCAGGTTTTGCAATTTAATCTGGATTATTGGGCTTACTACCTCTATATATGTTTAACGAATATCATTGCATTCTAAATGATAGGCCTGATTGCAGTGATAGTATGACTTCATTGTTATTTTGGAAACATGACTTTTAGGTGTATTTGTTGATTGAAGTAAGGTGTGGGAAGTGGCTGATTCTGATGGTTAATAGAGTGGAAATGGCTACTATTTGAGAATGGCTATAAGATGAAAGGTGTATAAATGAAAGGAACAAAACTCCTTTACAGATTGTGTGAAATTCATACTGTCTTGTGATGGAACTATGTTGGACATTTGATTATGAACAATGAACTAGTAAAATACACAATAATTATTATTTGGTCACAATGATTGTTGGTTAGTGCATCTCCTTTAACAAAATGTTTTATAGATCACTTAATTAATTTCATGAACAATAATCACTCTTATTCCCTTCCATTATTTCATTTTCCGCTAATTACAAATCTTGTCACCTTCCCATATTCATTTTTCACTCCCAATTCTGAGATTGATTATAGTCAAGAGAATTTAGGTGTTAAAGTAGTTGAAAGGGGTAGTGTCTTGTTTGGATTACAATGATGTTTTATTGGTTTACTTTACAGTTGATTGATGTTGTCATTGAGTAGTAACCATGTTCTTTTCCCCCTCATTATATCATGTTTATCCCAATACAAACCCCTCGCATATCCCAAAACCCTTTTTCACCCCCTGCTCATTGATAAATAGTAAACCCTTGCTAAACTTTTATGTTAGAATATTTTAGTTTCGATGACTTTTTCTCACACTCAGGAAATCCATGAATTCTTCCGACGATCTCTTGAAAAACAGAGACCCACTGCATCAGAAGTTAGAATTAACTACAGTACAAGACTCTGTTGATGATTAAAATCATCAATGAAGTTTTGCTCGCAATGTGTTGCTAAGACCTATTATTATAAAAGCTAAATAATACTAGTAGGTGGGACCCCCTTGAACTATTGAAGATCAGATCTGTTCATATTTGATGTTGTGATGATGTGTGACACGACTTACATGGTTGATGAGATCTTGTTGTTATTGGCTATGATTTGAGCTTATGAAGTGTTGGTTCTTTATGTTACTACGACCTATGCTATTAATTGGTATCATTGCTATCTGTTCCTATGACACCTGCACAACAAACATGTTAGTGAAAATACATAAAATGCAGTTTAGAGGAAGGAAAAAATACTATAACAAATGCAAAAGAAAAGGGATCTAATTCTGCAATTTTACCACATACATGAAAGATAGTTGTAAAAAAACAAAGAAACAATGCAACAATTGCAAGGGGAAGAATTTGAGCTATGCTATACTACATACATGAAAGATTAAATTTATTATGGTTAAATCCTATCTATTAAGTAATGGCTATGCGATTTGATTGAGTTATATTGGTAATATGAATATGGTATATTTGGATGTATGGGATGTTGGTGGCACATTTGACAAGGTAATGGACGTTAATAGCGATGCGATTTTGTTTGAGTTACATAGTTGGTATGATTGGTGATTATTTTATGGCATGAATTGATATGGATCACACTATTAGTTTTAATGGTTGATGGTTCTGATACATAGTCTAATTAATTGAGTTAATGGATTATTGGCTAGCTTGTACTAGTGACTTAATTGACTGTGGGTGGAGGCAACATGCATTTACTGCATGTCACCTTTACTCCTTCTATTGGCTGCCACCCTAGTTAGACTATTGTGCAATCTTGTTGTTGTGGTTATGCTCCGTTTTCTTAGAAGAGGGGAACCACTCGACCAGATCGCGTTTTAAGGAGTTCGATTATAGGTATGTCTTTTTTTGGCCATTCATGAGTCTTCTCTATTATGAAATGATTAATGGGTCGGATGTATTGGTCTGTGTTTTCCTTAAGCATTGCAACTGTGTAAAATTGTGTTCTTGGAATGAAGCGTTGATGGTTCTTTCTGCAATAATCTTGAATTCATAGAATTTATTGGTCATCCTCAGTGTTATCAGCCATAAGGGCTCTCTGTTATCCTTGTTGGTTTAGTTGGAGGGTTTTTGTTTGTTTTTTTGTGGATAGCCATCCTCACGCATTCGTCACTACATCCAGTCTTTGGTTTTTGTGGGTTTAATGGTTGAAGGCACTCTGTGTCACTGGGTTTGTTCACTTGAGCATTGGTTTTTTTCCACCACTAAAGGGTCGTGCAATGTTTTTTTTTTTATTAAGTTCTCGGCCTTGTCTTCACTTCATCGGTGTGTTTGTTTGACTAGAGAACCACGAGGGTTATACCCTACGTGTGTTAAGTATCGTTACCGCTTGAGTTGGAGTCTCACTCCCCTGTTATGGTCCCCTGTCATGGTATTTTTTACCTTTCCATGAATGAGTCATGGTTCTCTCTATGTATGCACCATTGGCCTTAGAGGTTTCACCATTACAAGGAGTTAGCTTTGTTGTCCCTATGTTGGCTACAGAATAAACCCTTAGCCCTCTAGTCTGAAGGTTGATAGAGAAGACCAGCCTGGCTTGTCAGGTTTACTACTTGGTTATTGTTGGATGGTTGTACATTGTTGACTAATTTGAGTATAGGCTCGCCCAATTGGTTATGTGACAGTCGTGTTGGTTTGGTATCTAGTCATGGCCTCTGTTATAACAATGGTAAACCCTGCGTGGTTAATTACACAATTCAAAACACACAATCACTCTCCTTATGTTTAATAACTCAATATTGTTAATTGAGAGGGTCATTTCCCCGATTCGAATTGATGCGTGGGTATGCGTGGTTGCCACAACTTGTTAGGTCGATTGATTTTTACGACAATGGTGAATTGGTTGGTTGATACATTGTCACTGGTATTTTTGCACTAAGGATTATTTGGATGTTTTAGCTGGCATTGGTTACAATTGCTTAATGTTGCTCACACATACCATGTTGTGTGTGTGGTGTTTCCACACAATGAAATAATGGTCAATGTAACCGTTAGTTCCTTTTGGGGCCGAATGATTATTGAAACCAGGATGACTGTAGAAATTACATCCATTGTATGCTTATGGTTGTTTGATTGTATAAGCATGAGTTTTACACAACATAGTTGATTACATTTTGACTAAATCAAAGCAATACTATGTTAGATTGATGGATGAGCATGATGGGTTGAGTTATTACTGTAACTGTGTGTTTGGTTTTGTAAAATGGAGATGTTGAATCGTGGTATTTTGGTGGCTACGCACTGTGTATAATATGGATAGCTTGGGTTCCACACTCAGAAATAGTCACAGAGTTTTAAACATGATTATGTGGCAATCCGGTTATTTGTTTTATGATGATAGGCATGTTGTTGATACCTCGTTGTGTTGGATGGATGGCCCAGCTTTTTAGAGTCACATAGAATTGGGCTTATACAATGACAAAATTACACTTGCATGATTGAATTATTCCGTTCATAGCTTGTTTTGGAATGGTGGTTGTTGTCTATCTATTTAGATGTCAATTCAGGTTTTGCAATTTAATCTAGATTATTGGGCTTACTACCTCCATATATGTTTGACGAATATCATTGTATTCTAAATGACAGGCCCGATTACAGTGATAGTATGACTTCATTGTTATTTTGGAAACATGACTTTTGGGTGTATTTTTTGATTGAAGTAAGGTGTGGGCAATGGTTGATTCTGATGGTTAACAGAGTGGAAATGGTTACTATTTGAGAATGGTTATAAGATGCAAAGTGTATAAATGAAAGGAACAAAACTCCTATATAGATTAAGTGAAATTCATACTGTCTTGTGATGGCACTATGTTGGACATTTGATTATGAACAATGAACTAGTAAAATACACATTAATTGTTATTTGGTCACAATGATTGTTGGTTAGTGCATCTCCTGTAGCAGAGTGTTTATAGATCACTTAATTAATTTCATGAACAATAATCACTCTTATTCCCCTCCATTATTTCATTTTCTGCTAATTACAAATCCCGTCACCTTCCCATATTCATTTTTCACTCCCTGTTCTGAGATTGATTACAGTCAAGATAATTTTGGTGTTAAAGTAGTTGAAAGGGGTAGTGTCTTGTTTGGATTACATTGATGTTTTATTGGTTTACTTTACAGTTGATTGTTTTTGTCATTAAGCAGTAACCATGTTCTTTTCCCCCTCATTATATCACGTTTAGTTCAATACAAACCCCTCACATATCCCAAAACCCTTTGTCACCCCCTTCTCATTGATAAATAGTAAAACAATTTGTATGGATTGGATTGAATGAGTCTGATACATTGCTAAGCCAAATATATTTCATATTTTTAAGAGTTGTCATGTGTGTTTATTTAAAAGACTATTTGATAATCAATCATGCATGCAGGAATGCGTTTTTTCAGTCGAGGTAGCCATGACCGAGGAAACAAAGGTAGAGTTAATTGGAACAGAGGCCCATGAAGGCCAACGTTCTCCATACATTTTGATGTTGATTCACAAGATTTTGGTGAGTTGTTTCAGGCCAGATTCTTCAATTGGATTGGGCAAGGAGTAGTCCAACTTAGGCCTGAAAGGCCTCCTTTCCAAGTCCCGCAAGCCCCGGGTATCCCTGTACCTCCTCACATCTCATTGCAACCTGAGGTTCCCGAAGATGATGGATGGCAAGAGATTGTCCACCTGGCAGTCTCCCAACATCGTGGCTGGCCCAACTTGTCCTTGCCTGATCCTCTGCTTATTAAACCCATTGTACAAGTTACCCCTGACCACTCGCTAGTGCAATCCTCCCATGCTAGCAAGAGATTGAAAAATGAGGCCCACCATGCCCTTAACAAGGGAAAAACCACTGTTGCCCCTTCCTCACCCTCCAATGGCTCTAACAAATCCATGTCTTCCCAGATGCATTTGAGGGACGATTGTTCCCACATGATCAACAAGATTAGGCCTAAAGGCTCTATACAGCCGAAGGAAAATTCAGGAAAATCGAAGGATGGCAGCAGCGATCAAGGAAATATTGCATCACAAAGTGGAAAATATGGCTTTTAAGTTTTATTTTATCTATTGTTTTATGACAGTTGACTTCAGGGATCTTTGGAGAACACGTTTATTTTGGATATATGAGTAATATTTTTGGAAATAATTTCAAATATCATGAGCTAAATTGTCAAATGGAATATGTGGATGGGAGTCACAAGGAGGTGTGTTTT
>JZKD02S2236224.1:283993-307539 GCA_000966675.3 Picea glauca
AACCTTCATTTAGGCCCTCAAAATGGCCCCGGAAGTTAAAACCTGCTAAAAATAGTAAATTGCCAAAATGGCCAGAAAACTGTTTTGAGCCATTTGGAAAAGATGGCTGGCCCCCAAGATCCACCTGGATCATTACATGTGGTTGGATGCTTTGGTTTGAACATGGATTTACAAGACTTCAAGACTTCAAGTATTGACACCCTCATTACTAGGAAAGATTTCAAGGAAGACAAGAAGAATTAAATTTTAGATGACAAATGCACTTACAACATGGTTGTATATTTTAATGTTGTACGATAAATTAATGCAAATAGATTCTTAATAAAAACATAATAGATACATTGACACACACACATTACACATATATTTTAACCTTAGAAACCCAAATCGAAAAAACCAACAAACTGTTTAGAGTTGCACCTCTAATATTTTATTCATCATCTTCTTCATTGTTTAAAATACAATGTACATAAAGAATCCCATGGCATCCAAACCCCTAACCCATTGACCCAGATTAGTCAACAACCCTAATTCCTTAACTAGAATTATAAAACCATCGACGAAAAACCATGTGCCGAAAAAACTGTCAAAAACAATGGGCGAACATCCAAAATAAATTGGTGAATAAACCCCCCAAAATAAATTGGTGAATATCCATTAAGGGGACCTAAAATCATTCAAAGAATATAACACATACCCAACATTCTCCCAATTGTTGTTTTCTTTGCATACATGGAGTTACATGGTTACATAGTCAACAATCCAGGGCAACAATGACCATAGATCCTCTACACCAAGATAAATTCTCAGTGCTCACATATTTTTTTAATGAATCTACAACATTCTTCATAGTGTCCACCTTCATCAACAACACCTTCTTTTCTTCAACTATGTCTCTCACAAAGTGATATTGAACATCGATATGCTTTGTATTTGAATGATAAGATGAGTTCTTCACCAGGAATATTGCACTATGACTATCACAATATATCCTTACAACTTGATGTACCAACCCAATACCTGAACACAATCTTTGTAACCATACTGCTTCCTTTCCTGCATGAGTGACTACCATGTATTAAACTTATGTAGTTGAGAGTGCCACTACAAACTGTCTTTTGCTCATCCAACTAATTTATCCTCCAAACAAGTTAAACACATACCCACTTGTATATCGTATATAATCCATATCTCCAACCCAGTCTAAATACACAAAGCCATGTATGTCCAACACTCTGTTCAATCCTGGTCTTCCTTGGTAGCACAATCCATAAATAGTAGTGCCACACAAATACATGAAAACCCTCTTTGCTGTTCTCCAATTCTCCTTTCCTGGTTTTGACATATACTTGCTCAAAACTCCCACTACATGTGCAATGTCTAGTCTAGTACAGATCATTGCATACATCAAAATGCCAACCACAGTTGCATATGGAGCATGAGATATGCCATCTTCCTCTTCCTGTGTCTTGGGACACCGATCCACTGATAAATTTACACCTGCATGAATAGAAACCTTGACCGGTTTACATTCCTGCATATTAAACCTATGCAATATTGTCTTGACATATTTCCTTTGATTTAATTAGATTTTCTTGTTTTCCCGTTCTCTTTTAATTTCCATGCCCAAAATGAAATTTTCAGCACTAATATCCTTCATGTCAAATTTAGAGGACAACTGAGTTTTCACATCCCGGATAATCTCCTTGTTGTTTCCTATCAACAACATATCATCCACATACAAGACCAAATAAATATTATGATCACCAACTGATTTGAAATACATACAGTGAACCACTTTGCTCCTTGTGAAGCCAAGTCCCAACATATAAGTATCAAATTTTTGATACCACATCCTTGGTGATTGATTTAACCCATACAAGTACTTTTTCAGCTTGCATACCAACTCTTTCTTTCCCTTCACAACAAAGCCTTCTTGCTGCTTCATGTAGATTTCTTCTTCCAGATCCCCATGTAGGAATGTTGTCTTCACATCCATCTGTTCTACTTCAAAATCAAATGGAACAACAACATATAAAATAAATCTAATAGAAGTTAACTTGGAAACATGAGAAAAAATCTCACCAAAGTCAATTCCCTCAACCTGGGAATAACCTTTTTGTACTAACTAAGCTTTGTACTTCTCCACTTTTCCTTTTGTATTCATCTTATTTTTAAAAACCCATTTGCTACCAATATGATTTCTTCTAGTTGGAAAATTCACTAGATCTCAAGCCTCATTCTTATCCAAGGCTTCCATTTCTTCAACCATGGCCTTTTTCCAGATTTTTTCATCCTCTAAATCCATTATCTCCCTAACAGTTCTAGGATCATCATCAGTAATATACAAGCAAAGTTTGAATCGAAATAAGGTGGAGTATACCTTTCTGATTACCTTCTTTTCTCTAGATGATCTCCTAAATACCGGCGTATCAAGATATTCTTCTTCTGATTGTTGTTCTTCTATAGAGTCTGATTCATCATCCTTAACCTCAAACTCTATTTTCTATGGTTCTTCCTTCCTTGGTAGGAATTCCTATTTGAAAACATCTTTGATTTCTCTAAATACCACATCTAGACTATGCACTACCTTCTTAGTTTATGGGTTCCAAAGCTTATAAACTTTCAAAGAATATTTATACCCAATACATATACACTTTTCATCCTTTTTATCTAGCTTACTCATGTTTTCCTTTGGAACGTGAACATAGGCCTCACAGCCAAATACCTTGAGATGTGTGAGAGAGGGTTTCTTACCAATCCATACCTTGTGTGGAGTATTGTCATCCAATGCTGATGAGGGTGATCGATTGATCATGTGTTATCACCCCAGGAGTTCTTCTCAAGTTGTAGGTATAAGAAGCCTGGTAACTTAAAATATGTTTTGGTTTTTTATGTAGGTTGGATCGAATGGGATACATAAACTACTGGCTCACACTTAAGACACTTATTAATATAATCAGATGAGACAATGCTTTCAAAAGTGTATAATCAGATGATTAACTGAGTGGTGGGTGAAGAAAGTTTATATCTATCAACCAGATCAGATGTGTGATGGGATGAATAAATATAGCACATATTACTTATTAAATTAGTGTTTATGAGTTGAACAATGAGATGACAGTCATTTGCAACTAGATAAACTTAGACAACAGTAATCAGTCAAGCATAGAAAAAGAGAGAAGATGATAATCTGACATAAATAGTGAAAGGAACTTGTGATCTGTATTATATGTAAAAGGTCTCAGTACAATATCAACATGGTCTAGTCTCTAGACTCGAACCCTTACTTCATCTGAATTTCTTGGCTTTATAGCCTTTACAAAATATTTCCAGATCCTAGAAAACTAGATCAAATATACTAAAGATAGAAAGTCAAAACAATTTTCAATAAACTAGGAATAGATCCTATTTTAATGGTCAAAACTTTATCCTGATAATCTTCATAGTCTTCGATAGTTGCACAAGTCTTCATTAGCTGCTGGATGAAGTCGAAATTTCCACTTTGGCAGACATGCCATTCTTTTTCCAAAAATAGAAAAGAAGCTTCATCATTTCAACCTTGTTGGCACCTTCAAAACTGGAAAAAGTATTAAATGTGATGCTTTTAATTATAATCTTCATTCATAAATCATCCTCGTGTAGTTTAGAATAAACAATCTCGGATCTGTGCAAAAATAGTGCCTTTCTTCCCTGTTATGTGATTTCGGTGGCTTGTGAGCCAAAATTCTAACCTGTAAGCCACCGAAAGATCTGCTTTCGGTGGCTAAGAACAACTATGCAAACTTAAATAGCCACCGAAAAGGCAGGCTTTAGCAGACTTCTTCAAATCTTCAAAATTGTGTTTTCCAATCTCCCTAAGCTTTCATGATGACCTGATCATCATACGAGTATGCTTCAACATCAAACACAGTCACTATGTTCCATAATGTCTGCAAACACCTTTGAAAGTGATTGTCATCATGTGTATTTGATAGCCTCAAAATCTAGCTATAGAAGATTAGGTGATGGCCTGTTTTAGAATCTATACACCTTTAAGTTGTTCATTTTGATTTTTTGCACCAGATTATTGTTGCTACCTTGTTGTAGGTTAGATTCTATAGATCCTAGTATTTGGATGTTGAAAACCCATCATTTGTGGCATTTTTATTTGCAACAGTGGCCACAAGTGACTGCAATGCCTTGATGAGAATTCATCAATGCTTCCAAGCTGCAAAAGAGAGAATCAATGATATGTTTAGGAGCTTTGGCAACTGATATTCTGCAAAAACATCATACACACATCTTAAATAAACAATATCATTCATCAGGTTGCACACAACCAACACTGCCTCTCCTTTACATGCATGTCATTTACATTCATTATCCTGTTTCCAAAACCTCATCACAAGGATGTCACTTCTCAAGCTGAGGTGAAGATGTATCAGGTATACTGAGCCACTCCAGTAATAGAATGTCACATTCTCTTTATATATCTTCCAAGTTCTGACAGAAAAACTAAACAATTCTCTCACAACAAATTTCTGTGGCAACATAATCTCAACAACATGGATTCCCACCAAATGAAGTGATTGTGGTGTGGTACTACTTCAACCTCCATTGAGACCCATCTTTCAGCCATCGGATCATCATTGCCACTAATGTGGAGGCTTCTTCTGCTATGACAAATATATTTTGGCTGATTAATTTATTCACCAAGTGCAAGCCCATGGAAACCACAAAATTGAGGGATTCATGAATACTGAATGGCAGATCCAATTTAATGCCTGACTATGCTAGTCGACAAAAACCCCTTGAACTTTGAAGTTTCAACACCAATTGACTTATTGCATACATCCTCCATCTGGAATGTTGAAAACATTCCATCATGAATCATGCAGATCACTTACACTAGAAATCATACAAAAAAAACCATTGCACCGAGGAGAAACCCCAAGGCGAGATGGTTGATCCTGAGTAGCAGTGAAATTTTGGCATAAATATTCTAGTTCATGGCTCTCCTCTTGGATTATACATTATGGCCCGATACCCTCAACTTTTCAAAGCACTCACATTTCACCCTTGTGTTCTGTGAGCACTTGGAAACAACAACTCGTCTGATTGCTTGGCACGTTGAATACCTCAAACCCTGTTGATCGACACAATAAACTCAATCTCCTCTACAAGGATTGAATAATGAAATTGATTTATACAAAATCTATCTCATTACACATGTATTATTGATTTATCTTGGTGCAAGACACCAGCGATCTCGGGTGCTTGAAAGAGGCAAATGGAATTTTGAAGCTCGATGCTAGGTTTAATATGGAGTATTGACCTGTCTTGAGTTGAGGTTTGACTCGTGGATTAATCCATGGCTTTGAGTGTCTACTCAATCTTAACCCATGGTTTGACTCATGGCATTGACTCGTGGCTAGGTGTGCTAGACTTTGTGTTGTATGTTGTGTTTTGATATTTAACATTTAGAGCTTGGATTTCAATGTGACCTCAACATTAGACTTTGGTCCATGCATTGGATTTGATAACAGGATTAGACTTAGGATAGTGTATAATATAACCTAGGGTTAAGCCACTTAAAGCACACATCACCTCGTATTTTATTTGGTAACAATAACAATTACAAATCTAAAGAATGATAAAAATAGGATTTAAGAAATATTAACAATGTGTGTTTGTGAAATGCAGGTTACAAGAGTCTGAAGAAAACATGATTAATGGGAACTTAATGGGGAATTTGAAGATATGGATTAGGGAAAATGACCAAGGAAAATGATAATTTAAGCATGAATGAACAAAAATGACTCAAAATTTTCAAAATCATTTGAAGAGATAACACCAGGTAACATGAAAGATCCATTGCCTCTGCTTAGAATTCTTGTCCTAACACAACACCATTGAGCATGCATCTTGATTTTTCCATCAATGTCTTGTTCATCCTTTCTGCAACTCCATTATGTTGAGGTGTATATGGAGTAGTATTTTTCCTTTCTATACCACACTTCTTACAAAATTATTTGAATTCATTTCTGCAAAACTCTCCACCATTATCCATCCTCAACACCTTAATTATTTTCTCTATTTGATTTTCCACAAGAGTCTTAAATTCTTTTAACCTGTCAAAGACTTCATATTTATTCATGAGGAAATATATCCAAGTATTCCTCGAGAAGGCATATATAAATGAGAAATTTTTGGCACAGGGGAAGACCTAGGGTTCAATGCTTCAACAACACACCAACAAAACCCTAACTACCAGCTCTTTAGGCAACACCTGTGAAGCAGGCAAAGTCTCACCCGAGGTAGAAGCAGGGGGGGTTAGAGGACTCAGGTGTCTGTAACAAAGATGGGACACATATTTGTGATAATAACACTTCACATAGTATTCTAGCAACACTTAGAAGGTGATATTGCATTAATTCATTAGCTTCATTAACATTGCAGAACAAACCCTAAGATAGATCGACGCAGTAACAATAAGATTAAGCACTTCAATCGTTTAACACATAGCATTGATTTAGATCTAACATTCATTCATCCTTAACACAACTAAAGCACTAAGAATCAACAAATCTATATAACATACATAATAAGGAAAGAACTGAGCAGATTTATAACATAACCAACAAAGCATAAAGAAAAACAAAGACACGAGATATACGTGGTTCACCCCAGTGTGGGACTATGTCCACCAATTGATTATTCTTCTTTATTATTCTTCGAACTCTTACATGCATCCGCTCCTATGCACTAAGCCACAGGACCAAGCTTCGCACTAGACAGAAGATCTGTGTACTACGCACTAGATCCTCCTTCCCAAAACTAGGTCAAGGAACATAGCCACTTCTCTATTGAGCACAGAGCCTTACATATGCATTCTGTTGCACAAAGCAACTCAAAACTACTTGGACTTAGCCTCTTTTTCCACTATCTATTTTCTCCCTTCTACATTACATTCTTACTTATTTATACTTTTACAATAAGTCCTAATAATGGGTAAAACCATGGGCCGACATCCCATAACCCATTACAAAAACCCTAAGGAACCCCTTCCTAGGTCCACATAGCCCACAAAATAAGTGAGATCCGCAATCTCATCTCCGCTTGGGCACTCCATCTTTGACCAACCTTTCAAAGTCCAAAAGTGGTCCAAACCTAACCAAGGTTTCCTCAAAAATTGGTCGAGGGCCAACAAGCCCCCAACACTCACATGTGACTCGTCCCGAGTCACTTAGGTTTGGTCAATTCCACTTAGAAGGCCTCAAGCTTCACTTGAGTTTCCTCGACTTGATGCTTCTCCTGAGCCTCCTGCTCAGCAAGCTCTTGGATCATTTTCTCTATAACAGGCCCTTCCAGGTGTTGTTCTGCTATCGCAACCACTTGATCCAATTGTGAGCCTTGTCCTTCAATTTCTTCAAACACCTTGCAAGCTTCATCCTGCATAGGTTGTAGTTTTTGTGTGACTTCCATTACCCTACCCTGGATGGAAGTAATATATTGTCGTACCAAACATTGTTCCTGGGACCTTTTCATTATTTCAACTATGGATAGAAGCTTCATCTGCGCCTACACGGACAAGGCCTGCTGCTGTGCCTCCTGTAACTCTGCTTCTAGTTTCCTTATCTCTGGATCTTCTGTGTGGTGTTCATATGTTTGTGTGATTCTATCACTGAACTATTTTCATTCTTAGGAGAGGGTCTGATCCTTAATACTATGTTCTTAGTGGCTTCCTCCCTCTGGTCATGCACCTCTTGTAGGGTGCTCGGTACTTCTTGGATCTCCAACTCCATTATCCTCACTTGAAGCTATTGGATGGTCTCAGTGATCTTCGCCACTTGAACTTTGACCAACTCCTATTCCTCCTATGTCAAGCCTGGAACATAGCAACATGCTTTATTCACTACTTCTTTGACCACAGACTGCTCTATGAGCAACTAGTCCTTTTCTCCCTGTAGCTTCACTTTGTCTTCTTGGAGCATTGCCTGAAACTCTTCTCTCTCATTTTCATAGGCGGTTACACAGTACCACGCTACTTGTAGTTTCTTTAAGACTTCCTCTTTCTATTGTTTCAAGGCTTTTGTAGCCTTCTCCTTTTATTCCTGTATTTTCTAAAATTGAGCCTCTGTTGCATCTATAAGTCTTCTTAATTCGGTTGGTTCATCCCCCAATTCTGCAATCTGTGATGAGGAAGGTGCAGTAGGTACTACATGGATCAATTTAATAACTTGTTGTATTTCCTTCAGTTCCTTCTTGACCCTTTCATACAAATCCTCCTACTTCACTCCATATCTATGCGGGATGTCCTCAGAGGCATCCTCCATGGCTCTGCGGACCAAGATGATGTCATCCTCCATGAGTGTGGCCTCTAAATGGGGTTTACTAGTGCATGTTGTTGGCCCTGGGGTAGACCCGACGTTCAATGCTACAACAACGCACCAACAAAACCATAACTATCAGCCCTTTCGGCAACACCTGCGAAGTAGATGAAGTCTCACCTGAGGTAGAAGCAGGGGTGGTTGCGAGACTCAGGTGTCTGCAACCTTAGCTGGGACACAAGTCTATGATTATATCGCTTACAGAGCACTTTAGCATCTTTCATTCATCAATATTCAACCCTTATTATACTTCATAGATAACACAGAGCATTGCAACATTCATTTAGATCTAAGGTATCTTAGTACTTAGCAACAACAAAATAGATCAGATCCAATAGATCATCACTAAGCATCTTCATACACATCAAATATACTATTCATACACATCTAATGAAGCACAAAGCATAAGTATATCTGTCTAAATATATCAAAGCACTTTGCAAAAGCAGGGATAAACACATCTAGTCAAAGCACAAAGCATAACACATAGATTTACATGGTTCACCCCCACTCTAGGGCTATGTCCACCAAATATTCTTCTTTATTAGCATCTTCAATAAGTTACAATCATGGAGCCAAAAAAACCTATTGTGTGTAGGACAGAAGATCTACACAGCTCGCTAGATCCTTCTTCCTTGCCTTACAACAAAAATCCTTCTATATCTCCACACAGGGACTTGCACTAAGCTCTACAAGCCTATAGAATGCACAACACCTTGATCACACAGATCCCACTTGGCACGTAGCCTATATCACATAGATACAATACTCTACTAGATGCCTATATGTCTATTTATACATTTACAAAAGTGGTCCTAAGAGTGGGTGAACCGACGGGCCGACATCGCTTTCCCATTACATATTCCCAAAACCCAAAATGGGCCCAAAAGTGGGTCGAGATCCTGTGATCTTTGCTTCATCTAGTGCACCATCTTTGATAGGCTGTCGAAGTCCCAAAAATAGTCAATCATGACCAAGATTATTCCAAAAATTGGTCAAGGGCCAATAGGCCCCCAACACTCACCTGTGACTCATCCTAAGTCACTATGGTCTAAGCAATTCTTCTTCAAATGCCTTGATCTTGGCTCGAGCTGCTTCAACCTGCTATAGTGATACTACCTCTTGCTCAGTGAACTCCTAGATGAGTGCGTCATTGACTGGTCCTTCTAGGCATTGTTCTACTGCACTCACAACTTGTTCAAGTTCTACTCCTTGGTTTTCAACTTCAATGAATAGTTGACATGCATTCTCTTGCACTAGTTGAAGTCGTTGAGAGACTTCCATCACTTTACTCTGAATTGTGTGGATCTGTTGTTGGGTCGTGCATTGCTCTGGAAACCTCTTCATTCTTTCGACTGGTAACAAGGCCTTCAGTTGCGCTTGTAACATATCTGCATGATGCTTTTCTTCTTGGAGTTGTGACTCCAATGCCTACAACTCTAGATTCTCCGTGAGGGTCTCATATGTCTGAGCGCTCTTGGAAGTTAGTTGCTTGCATTCCAATTCAAGGGCTTTCAATATGGAAACTGTGCTATGGGTAGTTGCCTCTCTTAGGTCTCTTATATCTTGAGGGGTCTCGGGCACAGTACAAAGTTCCAGATCTACAATGCGCTGCTGAAGCTGCTGGATCACTCCTTCCAGTTGTACCACCTGCTATGGAACCCGTTCTTATGTCTGGACTTCAATGATTGTCATAGAGTGAAGTTCTCTGTTGACCAGTTGATTTATCTTGAGTTTCTCTATGAGAAACTTATCCTTGCTCTGTTGTAGCTTTTCTTTCTCTTCCTCCAACTTTGTTTGCAGGGCTATTTTTTCTCGTTCTACATTACTACATTGTTCTAGTAGATCTTCCTGTGCTTGCGTCAAAGCCTGGGTGGCTTGCATTGTCTCTTCCTGATATCGTCGAAGATGATATTAAACTTTATCGGTGATTTGGTGCAATTGGGTTGGCTCATCTCCTGGTTCTTTTGTTCCAATTGTCAAGGGCGCAGTAGAAACTGTGCGGCTGGAATGTAGTGCCTACTTCACTTCTTGAAGTTCACTCTCGATTCAGCTGAATACCTCCTCCTTCTTTGCTTCTTTCCTTTCTGCTATCTCTAGTGGAGTGTCATTCAATGCAGCAACTAAGAATTCGAAGTCATCTCGGGTGAGGGTAGTCTTAAATGTAGTCCTAGTGGATTTAACTTTCTTCCAGGATGAAGGCTTTGGTGGGGTAACCTTCCTTTTCTTGGATGGATCGTCCTCCTCTCTAGGCAGAGTAACTTCACCTTTGTTTTGTTCAACTTCTGTGCCACCTAAATCTCCACAATCGTCTCCCTGCTCAAGTGAGATCGAAGTATTCGCCGATGTGTTATGTACATATTTCACTTTGTTATCTTTCTTCATCTTGCTTGGTCCAGGTGTGTCCGACATATTTTTAGGGCTATCCCCATCGGACATCTCTGCGGGGTATGCTGGAACAAGGAGGTTTGCTGACCATTCCTTTGTAATCTCCTCCAATTCATCTCCTGTCAACTTGTAATATGACTGGAGTTGTTTTCTATGCTCATCAGCGCACGCTGTAATATAGGTGAAGTGGCGGTTTGCGCTGAATTTCATCAAGGGTCTAAACCTGTAAAGTGTTCTGGGTGATGCATGGTGTAGACTGGATTGTGATCTTCAACTAGTTGTAATAGGCATGGAAGACGACATTGGACTACCACTACTTGTTCATGTCGTTGGAGTACCATAGCATACAAAACTTTGTGGCCAGTGGTTCGAAGGGTTCGATATCTAGGAAAGTGGCATCTTCTAGTAGATCCTAGGCGATGAAAGTGATCAGTATGAGAAGCCAGCTAAAGTGGAACTCATACCTTTGGTCTTGCGCTTCTTTTCAATCAATCTCTAGTTGGTTTACAAGGTACTGTGCCCAGTTCATTTGTAGTCCCTCTGCGCACTTTCCTGCGAGGTCAACTACGAATCCAGTCACTTGGGTTGGTCTGTTCTTGCGAACTAGCTTGCCCACGATTAGTTGATAATAAAGGCGCACTACACCACTCTGAATAGAGGCTACCTTGTAGCCTCGTGTTCCCTTCTCGACATCACCAGAAGTTTCTTTAATCCTCTGCATTAATGCTCGGTCTGAGGTCTTTTCAGGGTAAAACTCTTGTGGGCTAGGGCCTTACACACTAAGCCCTGTGATATGATTGATCAAGATCGGATCCACAGTGATGTGGTGGTTCAACCATAAGTATCCTCTGTGGTAGCAAGACAACAATAATTTGACGCATGTGTTGACTTCCTAGTGTTTTCCTAAGTGCGGTATATTCATTACATTGATCAATGTGGACTGTGCGAGGTTCTGGGTCCATGACTGCGGGATAATATTGTAATACTTTCCTTTGGTCCTACTTAAGTACTTATGTGGGGCTAACATGTTTTAAGATTTCTAGTCTCCAAGGTTGAAGTCACTAAATTTCAGTGTTGCAAGCTTATCCTGGTTAGTACGAACTACGCACACCCCTTTTGAAAGGTACGTGGTGATCAAAGTATACTCGAAGTCTTGAGGTACACTGTCATGATTAATGGCACTGCTCAAAGGTGGTAGGTAAGCCGATAAAATGTGTGGAATAATATTGGAGTTCGTGATGTCGTCTCTATACTTTGTCTGTTTCTCATCAATCGGCCGGGATGGACCGACGCGAGTGGTGGAAGGAGAGGCCTGCAGTCCTCTTGTCGATGATGCTTGGATTCCTATAGATAACCCTCACTCCAACATGACTCTCTCAGTCATTAAGTCAATCAAAACTTCTTCACCTATTTTCTCTGCAGAGCTGAGATCGTCCAACATATAGGCTTGGGGTCAATTAGATTGGGTGTGAACTAAATTCAGAGACTGCAATGAAGGGTATGGGAACAAGGAAATGATCACAGTGCAAAATAATCTCAGTCTTTGGGCTCAAATTATCAGTTAGCAAAAGTATTCTCGGTGTGTGGTGCGACAGACTAAATAAGAAACTTAGCAATGGTATGCTTGCAATAGGTATTAGGCGTCATTAGCTTGTGTTCTATCCATTATGGCACGGTCTAATGGTCTAGTGGCGAACCATCAATGCTTTCCGATCCGTTCGGAGTGGTAGTCAAACAGTTATATCGGATTCCAATGGCTATATTGCTTCGCCTCAGTGAAGTGGCCTATGTCGTTGGTCTGATATATCGGTGAAGTTCAAATTCTACAAGTTTTCCTTCTACGAGGCTCCCTCTGGAATCTTTTGTAGCTTGTCGATCTTAGCTCTCTTTTTACTTAGCTTCCTAGCCTTCTTTCTAGTGAGCTTCGTCTTGGTGATTCTCTTCCCATCTTGATTCTTATTTTCCTTAGACATAGTCACTTCGCACTGCTGAGATTCTCTCCTAAGACTCAGAGGTAATATTTCTTCTATATCTAAGACAGATATTTCAATCTTTTGTGAGTCCTCTAATGCTCTTTCAACTTTGACATCTGGGCTTCTCGTGTCAAATATATTCGATCTGTTTTCCTGTTCTTCAATCAACTGCGCGATCCTTCTAGTCATGAAATATTTTAACTCCTTTTTTTGTTGCCCCAAAACTTCTTCTTCTTCCTTTCATCTAGCTTGATCGTTGTCAACCCAGGGATTTCCTAGCAACATGGTAAATGGGGCAGTGTCCTCAATAAATTTAATAATCTCAAAATCTAGTTCAGTCGAAGTTCCATTGGCATTCATAGATATCCGAGTGAGCTTTCCACATAGGGTTACCAATTTTCCTCTAGATAGATCTATTCCTCTTAATGAAGGGATCATAACAGGCCTTTCTATAGCTTGCCAAGTTCTCTCTGGCATAATGTTCACTTCTGTTTCTTCATCAAGAACACAGACAAAGTCAAAGTCTCCTATTCTTACCTCGATACATTATTTTTCTTTAAATATCTCGGATAGCCTAACATGTCGACGATCATTCAAGGTGTCTTTCATCTGTAGCAATACCTTCTCTGATTCCTTCTGCGGTTCTACTATTTCTGGATCTGCCTTAGGGTTTTCTTCATTTAGATTCATCCTTTCAAGCTTAACAATCATTCTAGGGAAATCCAACACTTCATGGTCCAAATCTTTGCAACAAAGACAACTAGATCTTCCACCAGGGCATTCCTTAGCAAGATGTCCTGATATTTTGCAACTATAACAGAGGATTAACCCTCTCTTTCATTTAAATGTTCCCCAACTTCTTTTGTACTATGCACCAGGATCATGGTAGCTAGACTGCAAAAAATTATTTATAGGATCCTTCATCCATTTGTTAGTCCAAAGATTATTTCTATGCATAGGTATACCATATCTATCATTATGCTTATCAGATTTATTCATATCAAAATTTCTTTCATCTATCATAGCCCTAGTTTTCAACCTAGGATAGAATCTATCAAACACACCTAGATTCATTTTTTTAGAAACAAAAATTTCCACTTATCTTACTTCTACAGAATACAAAACTTCCAGATCTAACATTTTTTAACTATTATTACCTTTATTAGAGCATTGAGCTTACAGATCTTACCTTTTTTCTACAGATCTGACCTCTTTTCTTTAGAAACTTCCACTTTTACTTTTCTTAGAGCATAAAGCTTTTAGATCTTGCTTCTTTTCTTCAGATCTGACCTTCTTTCTTTAGCACAGAGATTTTTAGATCAAGTGGAATACTACGCACTAGGGCACAGATCCATGCACAGAGATTCCAAAATTTCAGGATGAATCTTTTCACAAAGCTTCTTCTTCTTCAGTCCCCAACAATCATAGTTTCAGGTCTCAACAACTGAACCATTTTTTGGCACAGGGGCAGACCCGGGGTTCAATGCTACAACAACGCACCAACAAAACCCTAACTACGGGCCCTTTCGGCAACACCTGCGAAATAGATTAAGTATCACCTGAGGTAGAAGCAAGGGTGGTTGCAAGACTCAAGTGTCTGCAACCTTAGCTGGGACACAAGTCTATGATTATATCTCTTACAGAGCACTTTAGCATCGAACATTCATCAATATTCAACCCTCATTATACTTCGCAGATAACACAGAGCATTAAAACATTCACTTAGATTTAAGGTATCTTAGTACTTAGCAACAATAAAACAGATTAGATCCAATAGACAACACTAAGCATCTTCATACATATCAGACCTATTATTCATACACATCTAATGAAGCACAAAGCATAAGTATATCTATCTAAATATATCAAAGCACTTTGAAAAAGTAGGGATAAACACATCAAGTCAAAGAACAAATCATAACACACAGATTTATGTGGTTCACCCCCACTCTGGGGCTACGTCCACCAACTCTTATTCTTTATTAGCATCTTCAATTGGTTACAAGAATGGATCCACCAAAACCTATTGCGCATAGGAAAAAATATCTCTGTAGCTCGCTAGATCCTTCTTCCTTGGATTACAACAAAAATCCTTCTATATCTCCACACAGGGAATTGCACTAAGCTCTGCAAGCCTATAGAATGCACAACACCTCGATCACACGGATCCCACTTGGCACGTAGCCTATATCACATAGATACAATATTATATTAGATGCCTATATGTCTATTTATACATTTACAAAAGTGGTCCTAAGCCTGGGTGAACCCACGGGCCGACATCCCTTTCCTGTTACATATTCCCAAAACCCAAAATGGGCCCAAAAGTGGGTCAAGATCTCATGATCTTTTCTTCATCTGGCGCTCCATCTTAGACAGGCTATCGAAGTCCCAAAAATGGTCAATCATGACCAAGATTATTCCAAAACTTGGTCAAGGGCCAACATACGTCTTCTTTCTTGATGAAGGTTTCTACGGAGAAACCTTCCTCTTCTACAGTGTTACTTTTTTAGTAGGGGGATCTTTCGGTTGTGTAGCTTCGCCTTCTCCTTGATTTTCTCGTTCATCCCCTCCTCCTTTTCCATTTTCTTCGTCTCCTCCTTCTAGTGAGCTAGATCCATTTTCTTCAGAGGCATTTTCCTCCTCTTCAGTATCTATATTCTAGACTTCCTCCTTTTTCTTATTCTTCTTTGTCCCACTAAACTATCTGACATGCTCGACCTAGGTGACTAGGGGGCTTCCTATGATTTCATTTTCAGAGAGTTCTGCATCAACAACAAGTACAAGGAACTCCTCTAGCCACTCCTTCATGATTTTCTCCATGTCTTCGTCTGTCATCTTGTAATATTATTGTAACTCTTCCTTTATTTCATCTCTATGTGCAATGATATAGATAAACTGTCGATATTCATGGAACTTGGCTATTGGTCTATATTGGTGTAAGGTGCACAGTTTCATGCGTGAAAATTCTTCAATGGAAACCTTCAGTTGTTGATAATACACATGGAACACAACGTTTGACTTCCATTGCTTCGACATGTCGTTGGTGTACCACAAGGTAGAAAACCTAGCGGCCAACGGCTCCGATTGTTCAATCTCCAGAAAGGTGGCTCCTTCAGGCATTTTCCAAGTGACAAATGCAATCAACACGATCAACCAACTAAAGTGGAATTCATATCCATGATCCTAAGCTTTGCATGATTCTTTCTCGAGTTCATTGACGAGGTAACTCGCACAATTCATCTGCATGCCCTCCACACATTTTCCTACGAGTTCCACCATGAACCTAGTGACCTGTGTGGGGTGGTTCTTTCTTACGAGCTTTCCAGCTATGAGTTGGAAAGTGAGGCGCACCGCACCATCCTAGATAGAGGCTACCTTGTAGCCTCACTTTCCCTTTTTGACTTCGCCATAACCCTCCTTGATGCGCTGTGCCAGGGAGCGGTTTGAGGTTTTCCCTGGATAAAACTACTGAGGGTCAGGTCCCTTCATGCTTAATCCTGCAATCAAGTGGATCAACATCGAATCCAAAGTAATTCGTTGATCGAGCCATAGGTATCCACCATGGTAGCATGAAAAGAGGAGTTTAATGCAAGCGTTAACCTCCTGGTGATGACCGAAATGGGGAATCTTAAGCACATTTAGCACAGTGGATTGCGCAAGCTCCTTAATCCATGGCTGGGAGACCAGGTGAGGCCTATTCCCAGTTGTCTTTGTCAGGTATCGGTGGGGTGTGAGCATAGCATAGTTCTTTATGTCGTCTATATTAAAGTCGTTATTCTTCAGTAGTGGGATATGTCCTAACTGACTCCCAACTATGCGTATTCCTTTCAGGATGTACGTGGTGATCAGGGTGTACTCATAGTCGCATGGGATGTTTTCGTGATTAACCACACTAGCCAAAGGTGGGATATAGTCTAGTAATATCGATGAGATCTGCTTCACATTAGCCATATCGTCGTGATGCTTACTTCGCTGCTCATTTGTGGGGTTAACATGGCTAGAAAATCATCTAGTTGAAGGGGAAGCCTACAATTCCCTAGTTGACGATGCCTGGACACCTTCAGATAATGGTATGTCGGCCATTAGATTCTTCAGGACCTCTTCAAAAGATTTTTCTAATTCACTCGGTTCGCCCAACATTCTCACTTTTAAACAGAAAGGTTGGGGTAGGAGAATGGATAGGCAGGGTAGAAAAACAGATGGTGAGGTTTGATAACACAACTTGAGACACATTCACTTCTCTTCTTGGCTCAGTTAATTATGGGTGGAAAAAAGTGGTCCCGACGCAGCGTCCGGTGGGTTAAATAAGCGGGGACTTGTAACAGATTCTTCCAATAGGTAGGAATACTTTCATCAATGCAAATTTGTTCGTTATGGTGTGGTCTCAACGTCCCAAAGGTGTTCCATCCACCCATAAATGTTTTTCCTAGTCGTTCTAGAGCATCATTTTAATGGTTGGGGTGTCTCCAACGGTCATATAGCTTCACCAGGGAAAAGTCCCATTCTGCGGGGTCCTGCTGTTCCGGCGAGGTTCAAATCCTATGAACCTGCCTCCTGCGAGGTTCCAGTCTATGAATTCTTCCATTTGTTCTCTGTAGCTTCATGTCGCTTTTCTAACTTGGATTTTTTTGTATTGATCTTCCTTGCCTTCTTCCCTATAATCTGAGTCTCTCTAACAGTTTCTTGAATCCTCTTTCCATTCTTATTCTTATCTTCTCCTAGCGTGGTGACTTTGCATTGTTGATGTGCTCTCAAAAGTTTTGAAATTAATATCCCTTCACGTATTAATTCTAGGGTGGTTATTTTTCTTTCTTGCATGTTTAGGTCCTTCAAAACTTCTTGCGTTCTTTCAACCTCGACAGCTAATTCTCTTGCCTTTTGTTGCTTCAACTTATCTTCTCATTCTTCTATTAGTCAGTCTATTTTTCTAGCTATGAAATCCCTTAGTTCTTTCTTTTTCTTTTCTGTAGCTTCTTTCTCTACTTTCCTTCTGATTTAATCCTTCTCAATCCAATTCTTTCCTAACAAAAGTGGGAAAGAGGCGTTGTTCTCAACAAACTTAATGACTTCAAATTCCTCTTCAGTTGATGTTCCATGGATAATAATAGGTACATTAGTAACTCTTCCACATAGGGTTATCATATTACATTTAAACAAGCCTATCCTTCCCGATGAAGGTACCCCAATAGGCTTTCCCAAAATTTCCCAAGTGCCTTCTATCATAATATTGACTTGTGTTTCTTCATCCAAGACACGGTTTATGTCAAAATATTTTATTCTTGTACTTATGCGTTGGTTTACTTTCAGGACCTCTGGTAAGATGACATATTTGTGATCATTCATTGTTTCTTTCAATTGTGATAACATAGTATGAGCTTTCTCTGATTCTTTCTCTTGATGATTCTCTAACATGCTCTTAGTCTCTTGACTTTCTTTTTCTTGTCTCATGTTCATCCTTTCAACTTTAGCAATCATCCTTGGACAATAGTCAACCTCATGACCAACAATTTTACAACAAATAAAAATAGGACCTGTACCAGGGCATTCCTTAGCAAGATGTCCTGGTCTTCTACAATTATAACATAGTGTCAATCCTCTTTTTATTTTATATATTCCCCAACCTCTTCTGTATTGTGCACTAGGATCATAGTGCTAGACCTGCAATCTTCAAAAAAAATTTGTAGGTTCCTGCATCCACTTACTAGTCCAAAAATTATTTATATGCATAGGAATAACATATCTTTCTTCATTTCTATTATATTTACTTAGATAAACTCTTTCTTCCAATTGCGCCCTATCTCTCAAACTAGGACAAAATCTATTAAACATACTTAAATACATGCTTTCAGAACAAAAATTTTTCACTTATCTTACTCCTATCAAAGCACAGAGCTTTACCTCTTTTAAGATCTAACATCTTTTCTTCGTATTGGGTTTCTAACTTAGCACAAAGATTCACAAGTCAAGTAGAGTACTGCGCACTACAACAACAAATCTACGCACAAAGCTTCTCTTTTCTTTACTTCAATTCCCATCAATCACAATTTCAGGTCCCTTCAACAGAACCATTTGTTGGTACAGGGGCAGACCCAGGGTTCAAGGCTTCAACAACACACCAAAAAAACCCTAACTACCATCCCTTTCGGCAACACCTATGAAGCAGGCGAAGTCTCACCCGAGGTAGAAGCAGGGGGGTTATAGGACTCAGGTGTTTGTAACCAAGTTGGGACACAGATCTGTGATAATACCACTTTGCAGAGTATTCTAGAAACAGTTAGAAGGTGATATGAATTACTTCATTAGCTTCATTGACATCACAGAACAAACCCTAAGATAGATCGGTGTAGTAACAATAATATTAATCACTTCAATCGTTTAGCACATAGCACTGAGTTAGATATAACATTCATTCATCCTTAACAAAACTAAAGCACTAAGCATAAACATATCTATCTAACATACATAATAAGCAAATCAATGAGAAGATTCATAACATAACCAACAAAGAACAAAGCAAACCAAAGAAAAAAGATATACGTGTTTCACCCCAGTGTGGGGCTATGCCCACCATATGCTTATTCTTCTTTATTATTCTTCGATCTCTTACATTCATCCGCTCATGTGCTCTAAGCCATAGAGACAAGCTTCGCACCAGAAAAGAGATATGTGCACTGTGCACCAAATCCTCCTTCCCAAAACTAGGTCAAGGCACAGAGCCACTTCTCTATTGATAATAGAGCCTTACATGTGCATTCTACTGCACAAAGCAACTCATAACTACTCGCACTTAGCCTCTTTTTCCACTATCTATTTTATCCCTTCTACATTACATTCTTACTTATTTATACTTTTACAATAAGGCTTAATCATGGGTAAACCCATGGGCCAACATCCCATAACCCATTACAAAAACCCTAAGGAACCCCTTGCTGGGTCCACATAGCCTGAAAAATAAGTGAGATCCATGATCTCAGCTCCGCTTGGGCACTCCATCTTCGACCAGCCTGTCGAATTCAAAAAGTGGTCCAAACCTGACCAAGGTTTCCTCAAAACTTAGTCGAGGTCCAACATACATAGGACATAGATTTTCCTAGTGATGGAACCAACATAAGTCCAAACACATCACTATGTACCAACTGTAAAATTCCCTCTACCCTCATTGCACCAGAGGGGAATCTTAATCGATTCTTCTTCCCATATACACAATGTTCACATAAATCAAAATATAGATATAAGTTAGACATACCTTCAACCATACATTTACTTTGTAGTAGTTGAAATCCCTTCTCTCTGATATGCCCAAGTCTTTGATGCCATAAAATAGCCTTGTCTCCAGAGACTGTATGAGGTTTTTCTTCTTCGGATCCAATCTCAGGAACAATGGAACTATTACACCCATCACTAATATTTCTTCCCTACAAATTATACAGAGTCCCAATCMAAACTCCCTTCAGCAACACCATTGCTCCTCGAACCATTCTGCAGGTTTATTTATCAAAAAATATTTTTACCTTTGCATCGTCCATTTTTCTTACAAAATTCAAATTTCTAGCCAAYCCTGGGATGTGCAGAACACTAGGAAGTGTTCTAATCCTTCCATCCATAAGATTCAACTTGACTTTTCCTCATCCTATGATTTTGTTTGTTGATTCATCACCTAGGAAAACATCACCTCCATCATACCTTTCATATTCACAAAACCACTCCATGTGAGGAGTCATATGAAAGGATGCACTTGTGTCAACCAACCATGCCTCATAATATGCATGTGTGCTTGAACAAGCCAAGTACACATCATGTCCTTCTTCGGAGGATGTTTTTTTTTTGTTTCCGTAGAAGGATAATCTTCATATCCTTTCCCTCTCTCAATGATTTTGGATCTACATTGCTTCTTGTAGTGCCCTTCTTTTCCACATGTCCAACATACCTTTATAAACTTTCCAGGAGATTTAGATCTACCCTTAGATTTAGATCTCCCACTTAAGGACTTAGATCTATTTCTTTCCTAAGAGCAACCTCTTGTAAATAATGCTTCTGTGATCTGTCCTTCCATGTTCTTCCACCTCATCTCCTCCAACAATAACGATGGGACCACATCATTGAAACTTAAAGTATTTGTATTACTACCTATGGCCACAACCATACTATCCCACGAGTTTGGTAAAGAGAAATATAAACTAATACACTTATCTTCATATGAATCTTTAATATCAATAGATAATAACTAAATTACCAAAATATTGAAGGTGTTCATATGCTCTGTCACTGAGTCTCCATATTTCATCCTTAAGTTATACAACTTCTTCCGCAGGAACAATTTTTTTACTAGGGACTTAGACTGACACAAAGTCCCCAACTTATCCCATAATTATTTGGCTATATTTCCCTTGACACATTCAACAATACTGAATCCGAGAGACATAATCAGATTGTGCTCTTCGCCTTCCGATCCAAAATTTTCTTGTCTTCTATTGACATTCATGTAGGTTTAGTATCTGAATTCACAACGATCCACTGATCTTTTTCTATAAACAAATCTTCCATATTGATGTTCTATAGCTCAAAAATTTTCCCATTAAATTTCTCTGTCTCTATTTTCAAACTACTCGCCATTTCTACTCACCTGAAGAATCAATACCACATATTTCCCACTGTAACAAGGTTTACCACAAACCTGAGCCAAAACCCCTAACCACAAAGGCATCCCCCGAAAGACAATAATTCCTCAGATACCAAATTTATATTTCAACCTTGTATAATAAATTATTGCAAACATATTCTTAATAAAAATAGAAAAGATACAATGGCATAAACACACACATTACACATAAATTTTTACCCTAGAAACCCAAACCGAGAAAACCAACAACCTATTTTTAGTACCTCTAATATTCTATTCATCATATTCTTCATTTTTTATAATATAATATACATATAGGATCCCTTGGCATCAAAACCCCTAATCCATTAACCTGGATTAGTCAACAACCCTAATTCCCTACCCATAATCAGAAAACCATCGGTGTAAAACCATGTGCTGAAAAACCGCCAAAAACAATGGGAGAATATCACACATACCCAACAATGGTCAACTTAACTTGATAAATCTAAACGTAATATCTCTGGTTATCTCTTTTTTTTTTTGAAATTAGCATAACTACAACATTCATTTAACCAATTTTTGGTGAATTCTTGAGCAAGATTATATTCATTGTTAATGTGATAATTCATTTGCTTGATGTTGATAGCAACATTCATATTTATCATACACTGTGAAACTTTGCGATTAGTTTAATAAACCTTCCAACACTCCCTTATTACAATCAAACATGTCATGTTATTTCACTTTCCATCATAACTTATGAGCAATTTATCATTTGTATTCATTTCTTTCTCATGGTTAATTGTTGGTAGCTTTTCTTTAAATTGTGGCACACTGTGATTTTTCTCACTTTAGGATTGACTGAAGCAATTGATTTATACTCTTGCAATCACATCACTTTCATGTTCAATAAGGGTAAATAAATTAGTTGATTACATGATTTAATCATCCTAAGCTAAACACTACTCCCACGTTGTATCACATTTGGTTAAGGTTGATTTTAGGGACACCCCCTAGGCTAGGAAACCTCATCTCCTTAGTCTAAATTTAGAGGCAAGTCCATTGTGGTGACACTGGGTGGATTTCCTAGTAGTTTCCTTTAGGATCTCCTATTGAGGTTAGAACTTTCCCTTCTAGTGAGATTTTGAGTGGTAACAAGGCCCATTTTAGGGGCAGGTCTCGGTTTGGTGATTTGGGGTCTGAAAACTTCTAGAGTCCATTTAAGACATCAAATGAAACTTTTTGGGTAAAACATTTATGATCCTAGCTCATATATCCTTGACATTGTTCTACACATCGCAATATCTCCAACGATGAAAAAATCACCACAATTGGAGTTCATATGAAAAAGTTGTGCCCTTTGCAAGTTAACCTATCTTGTTGACCACCATGGTAACGAGTATATGCCACATCAACTCCCATTACTCACACATGTGAGGCTAGTCACATTTGGAATTTCAAGAATATTATAGAGGGTCCAAAACCTTAACACTAATTGAGGGTTGAAGCATGCAAAATCCCTAATTCTAATCCTAAATGACTATTAGACCATGTTAAATATTGGGTCACTAGGAAAGAAAGAAGTTCCATTCTTTTGGTATTGTTATTGTTCTATAGTTTAAAATAACATATATGAGTGGGATATTTAAGCATAACAAAGAAGGTATAATATTTTTTAGTATCCATTCAGTCCACTATGTCATGGAAACCCCATAGTGAGTTCCCCTTTATTTGTACTTGCATTTCATAACTGAGAAAAAGAGAGCAGAGCTTAGGCCTCACCTTCTAGTTTCGTTTTCTTTGTTATTGAGTTTCCTAGGTTACATATTGTGTTCATTTGTGTGGATGTTCCCTTCATTTGCTTGTTTATTTCATTTTCATTTCAATTATTCCATAATTTTAAGCACTACATTAGTAATATTAAATTTGAGACATAAGATAATAAACTACATAATACAAAAAATTAAAATATTGTAAGATCTATTGTTTGAGTGGAATATCCACAACAAATTCTAGATCATATATATAACACAAATTCATTGTGTTAACCCTTTTGGGATATATATATGTGTGTGTGTGTGTGTGTGTGTGTGTGTTAAGCCCTAATATTGGCTCATTACCCCTTAATTGGGGCATATTACATTAGTAATGCTATTTTATTTATGTCGACTTTATTCCATTAGTTGTAATTATACCTCCTAGTCTCCT
>JZKD02S2236224.1:332640-351786 GCA_000966675.3 Picea glauca
GAAGTTACTTTGGTCCACTTGTCCCCAACTTTAGAACTTAGGATAAAATAATTATTCATACATTATGCTTTATGAAATATTAATATAATATTCCCTTGACTTTTGGCCCTCCCATTCCCTAACTCGTGAAGTTCATTCCCCCATCTCTTTTATCCTGGTCGTTTTGCGTGCAACGATGTATTTTATATTAATCATGAGTCATGTATAAAGTAGGTGCATTGTCCTTTGACATCTAGGAGTTCTATCCTAATACCAAAACACAAGCATCCCAACTTATAATAACCGGCTCACCATCCTATAACACATATCATATACATGAGGCTCGTGGTCCTCCATATTGCACACACCTTAGTTACTCCACGTGGTATCCTGAAATGTGCATATTACATCATTTTACTGCGTAGCTCATGCGTTCACTATGCCACATGACGTGCATTACCAAATGTGGTAAAAACAACTCACTAGCTTAAGTACATTTATATTACATTACAATTGGGTTCGACCGAGGGATATTACAGTGTGCACAAGAGGGAGAACTTGGTTCAAGTTCCAAATCTTAGGAGGAGAAGTGCGAAGTCACACAGAGAGACAAAGGTGCACCAAGGCAAGGCCAAAATTCGTTGGTAAGAGTTCAGGAGGAAAAGTGCAGATGAGACCCAAGTAGTTGGGCTCGCAGGAGAATGTTTAAGGGCCAAAAAATTTGAACAGTTAGAAATTTTCCCACTTTTGGGAGAAAGTGCAAGCTCAGGAGGAGGAGAGACAACATCTGTTAGATCTGTTGTTGGAGAATATATGGACTATTGATCATTCTTTTTAGTTATGTTCCTCCCAATTCTTTTAGCTATACAAATCCCCCATCTGTGACATTATTTACCTCATATGGCCCTAGCCAATTCATTCTAAAATTACCAAGATGTTGGAAAAATTTGTTGTCATAGAAAAAGACTAGGTCTCCTTCCTTGAAACTATTCTTCTTAATATGTATGTCATGAAAAGATTTGTCTCTTTCTTTGTGTACTTCTTGGTGGAATCCTACTAGAATCTTGTCCTCTTCCATTTCCATTAGTTAACTTAACCTCTTCTGTATTGTGCCTCTTTCTGTCATGTTGTTAATTGTTGTTATGCGCAGACTGGGTACCCGAAATTCTAATGGTAGTACTACTTCCTTCCCATACACCAATCAGAATGGTGTATGTCCTATCAAATTCTTACATGTGGTCCTATATTCCCATAGTACTACTATTATCTTCAAGTCCCAATCATCCCTATTAACATTGCAGATCTTAGTCAGGAATTTTTTCAAGATCTTATTGAAAACTTCTACTGTTCCATTTTCCTGAGGATGATATGGTGTACTCTTTTGGTGATAGAATTCAAACTCCTCAGTCATAGCTGACACAATGCCCCACCTCAAGGGGGTCTACTGACCTCTCGGTCACTGGATATTCTCACTCCTCGAGCTGGAGCATCTCTTCGATTCCCTGTTGAAATCTTCACAACATATCCACAGGCCCTTATGTGACTCCACCCACATGAACTAGCATTGGGCGCAAGCCTCCTCCACATAACCACTGACTGTGACCACTTGCCTAACCAAAAGGTGATTTGTGACTTTGCACTTCACGAAGTTAAAAGTTATCTCACCTCCCTTTCCTCGAAGTCCGAACTTTCAAACTTCACTCACCTCAAATCAATGGTTCGAGACTCCCCTTGCATTTAGCCACAAAGAACCCAGAATGAAATCAGAAAACTCACAAACAACAAATTTTATCTACACCCTGTAGATGGAATCTAACATACATCTACATCATAATCTCATGAACACATAAAAGACAACATTCAAATGCATAAACACACACAGACAACTCATGGGTAGAAAAAACTGCTTTCTATTAATCTCAGAATGTTTGTATAATGGTTAAAAAGATTGGACTGCAACAAAGTTTCATTTCTATCATCCCCTCTATTCTTCACTTCCTATGTGTTCTCATCTAATGAATCTAGATACAAATATATTTTTACAAAAGAGGGGTTCCTCGAGCCTTTCCGTTCAAGCTACATACTCTCATTAATTACATTCAATGGATATCTAGTCTGAATTAGATCTAGATCTCAATTAGCATGTTATCCATTAAAGGTGACACCAACACTTGCCTGCACAAAGGCATGGCTTTGGCTCTTCCAACCTTACAACATTTAATTTCATTTAATTACAATTTAAAAATTTGAAAACAAGGGCAAAATGAGAGGGTTGGTGCCTCTCCCCTCCTTGAATGTGCATTGATGTGTTGTCTAGTTGGCGCATTGCTGAGGTGGAGCGATGATCCTGCATCATACTCCACTACTGTGAAAAATTCATGAGCTCCTGCTCATGAGCTTCCCAGCTCTGTTGAAATCCTCCTGGATTCCAAACTATCCTCTGGAGCTGTCCTCCTGCTCCACTTTTGTGTTGTTGTTGTTGTTGCTTCTTCTCTGTTGCTATGACATGTGCTCCTCTTCTCAATTATTTCTAACTACTTCCATGTTGCTCTTGCAAGATTCCTTATGCTTGGTAATTAAAGTTTAGAGAAGAATGTGCCAGGAGGGTGCACCAGAAGGATTCAAAGACTCAAGAAGAGCCTCAGAGTTACTAAATACTCTGGAGGGAAGACTTGTGTAGAGGAGAGAACAAAATTACTGAGGATTTTGTAGAGCTCTACTAGGAGGGCATTGAGAAGGTGCAAGGAGTGCATAAAAGATAACTATGTTTTGAGTTCAGAGAGAAGAAAAGTGAAAAGTGTCAAGGAGAAGACACTCACAGAGTTACTGAACACTCTATAAGCTCAGCAAGGTGTGCTTGAGCAGAAGTTACCAAGAGGGCACTTATATCCCTTCAAGGAGAAAAAGGGGGAAACAGAGTTGTTGAATACTCTGGAGGAAGACCTGTGCAAGGAGTGCACTAGGCCAACGCTCGGATGAAGTGTTGAAAGACAAAAATATAAAGGTTAGTCCAAGCACAAGGAGTGTGCGAAGAAGGGAACTTGTTTCAAGTTCTAAAGCTCAGGAGGTCGAGCATAGAGTGTGCCAGGAGGCCACCAAAATGTCCTTTAGAAGATGCAGAAGGGTCGATTTCCTTAGATACTGAGAAAGTTGGAGAAGCTCAGAAGAGATAGTGACATGTGTGCACAAGGGTCAAACTTATTCCAGGTACCGAAGTTCAGGAGGAATAGTGCAGAGTTGCACGCAGAGAGAAAGTGTGCGTCAGGGCTGAGGTTAACTTCATTGCCAAATCTCAAGAGAGATAGCATTTCCAGAAACACAGACGAGACCCAAATTCACTAGGCTCACAAAGGAATCAAAGGTCGAAGCCTTTGACACTTAGGAATTCTTCCAAGTCAAGAGAAAGAAAAATATCAGGAGGAGGAGAAAAAATTGTTGTCAGATCAGCTGCAAGGAGGAGATCTGGGCCATTGAAACTCACGTCCAGACACCTAGAAGAGAATGCATAGGGGGAGAATAGATATCGTTCATTAGATCTATGTGCAAAGGACCAATAATCGTTGGACCCAGGTAAGGTGAACACACCTTAACTCTTTGAAGGTGCACAGGAGAGTAGACTTTGTGAAGTCCTGAAGTTTTGAAATCATCGAAACTGTCCATCGTTAGGGTTGACAGGTGGTCGTAGATCCGAGAGTTTGAAGAATCGAAATTTAGAATATTTCAAGGGGAAGAGTGGAGTTGATCATAGTCATTGGTTATAGGAAGGACACATGGAAAGAGATCAACATTTCTTTGATTCCCAGATTGGAAAAGCCCGAGGTAAGGGTTATGAGAACTCGCGAAGTCTGAGTTCGTGAAATCAGTCACAGTCATTGGATCATAGAGGGATGTGGTCCGTTGATATGAAGTGGGTGAATCCAGGGATATTGGGAATCATGAGAAGAGAGGTGAGAAGTCTTCCAACTTCGTGAAATGCAAAGTCCCGATTCGCGAAGGGGACATTTAGACCGTTAGATTATGAGGAGTCTCACACCATTGATCTGAGGCGAGCGGAGTTTGAAAGTTTGGAATTCAAGGAAATGGAGGTGAGCTAAATTTTGACTTTGCAAAGCGCAAAGTCACCAAGAACCTTTTGGTTAGGTGAGTGGTCATGGTCACTGGTTATGTGGAGAAGGCTTGCGTCTAGTTCTAGTTTGCGCGGGCAGAGTCACATAAGGACCTGTGGATATGTTGTGACAATTTCAGCATGGAATCAAAGAGCTTCTCTAGCTTGAGGAGTGAGGAGATCCAGTGATCAAGAGGTCAGAAGACCCCTCCAAGGTGGGGCACATTATCAATAGCCCTGATGGTATCATTGATAAAATGAGTGCCCTGGTCACTCATCAAAATCCTTGGACATCCAAATCTGGTGATCACTTGCTCAAACAAAAAGTGTGTTGTCTCTGTGCTATAGTATTTGACTGGTGCTGCTTCTTCCCATTGTGTTAAGTATTATGTCGTAGTAATGATATATCTAGCTCCTGAACTTTTGTTGGTGGATTAATAGGCCCAACAAAGTCTATTGCCCATTTTTCAAATACCTGCAGAGTCACTTATGGACTCAGAGGCATCTCATCTCTTCTGTTAGGTTTTCCAATGCTCTGACAAACATCACATTCTAGAAATATTCCTTCACATCTTTATGGACTGTTGGCCACCATAATCCTACATGAAATACCTTATGTGTGGTATATTTTCCTCCATAGTGTCCTCCAACTATACCTTCATGAGATTCTGCCAAAATTCTGGGCCTTTTATGTTCTAATACACACCTTCTCAAAATGTTGTTTTGACCCATGTTGTATAAATGTCCTGCAATAAGTTGATAGTATGCAGCTCTGACTACCAAATTTTTTTTATGCACAGTGCTAAAGTCTTGTGGTGCAACCCCTGTACTTAAGTATTCAATAATATCAGTGAAATATTCATCGACTATCTTTACTGAAAACAATTGCGCATCAGGGAAGTTGTCTTCCAAGTTAGTAGGTTCTTCTCCATTAGTTACCCTGGACAGGTGATCAAGTCCGGCGTTCAGCTTCCCTGGTTTGACTATCACTTCGAAGTCAAATTCTTGGAACAACAATAGCCATCTACATATCCTCCCTCCCAACACTGGCTTTTTGACTAGATATTTGAGGGAAGAATGGTCTGTGAACATTTTAAAGTGTTTACCTAGTAAATAATGCCTAAATTTCTGAAGTGCATATACCATGGCTAGGCCTTCTCTTTCTGTGGTGTTGTAGTTCTACTATGATTCTGACAACTTTCTGCTTGTAAAGGATATAGGATGGTCTAAGTCCCGGACTCCTGGATGCTCCATAATTGCACCAAGTTCTATTGTTGATGCATCTACATGCACATGAAATGTATTTTCCTAGTATGGGAATACTAGGATAGGTGTTGTGGCCATATTTTCTTTTAAGGTGTCAAATCCTTATTGACAGTCCTCATTCCATTAAAATATGGTATCCTTATTTAACATTTTTTCCATGGGTGTAATAGTATGTGCATACCCCTTTATAAATTTCTTGTAATAGCTTGTATGTCCTATTGTTTCTCTTAACTAGAGCACTAACTTTGGTGGTGGTAAATTTACAATGACTACAATCTTAGAAGGATCCAATAGTAAACCTTGTTTATAGACTATATGTTCCAACAATATTCCAAAAGGTGTCCAAAAAATGCATTTGTTGATGTTCAATGAGATCTGACATTGTCTGCATCTTTCCAACATGAGTCTTAACACTTCTACATGATCTTTTAATAGACTATAAACAATCCATTCATCCAGATATACTTCTAGAAATTGATGTATGAACTCCTTAAAAGCATCTATGACTACTCTTGAAAATATGGTTGGTGCATTCTTTATCCCAAATGGCATGACTGTATATTGGTATGATCCCCATTCTATAGCAAAAGTAGTCTTATACCTGTCCTCTGGAGATATTTTGATCTGATGGTAACCTGAGAATCCATATGTAAATGAATATGCTTCCTATCCTCCCACATTCTCTAAGACCTCATCTGTGATAGGGGTAGGGAAAGGGTCATGTAAGAAAGCATCATTCAATTTACTCATATCTACACAAATCCTTATCCCCCCTATTTCTTTTCTTGGACTACCATAGGACTAATCCATTCATATTCTTGTACTGGTTCTATGATACCAGCTTCCAACATTCTGTTAATTTCTTCTTTCACTTTCTACTTATATACTATATTCAGTTTGTAAGGTCTCTTCCTGACATGTCTTGCCTCAGGTTTGAGAGGTATTTTCATCTCTCCTAGCTCCCCTGCTATTCCTTTCATCTTTGTAAAATTTGTTGGGAACATGTCACTGTATTCATGAAGTAACTCTATTATTCTTTCTATTGTTTCTTCATCCGAATAGTCTCCAATACTTGCCATTTTAGGATTGTCATTCGTCTCAATGTTAACTTTCTTAAATTTGATTGGTGCAACAAATACTTCTGACTCCAGAGATGGACCTTCCATCTCTATTTCTCCCTCAACATCTGTAATCTGAATGTTGCATGAATCATCCTCATCTGGTGCTTCCTCTTCAACATGATAGCATGAAAGTAACTCTTTAACTATATCTCTATTTTGTTGTTGATATTCTGTAATGATTTCAACCTCTGGTTCATTAGTAAATATCATTATGTGTATCAAATTCAATGTTGAATCCATGTTGGGGTTCTCATGTTCAAATGAGAAGGTTACTATGAAGTTTTGTTGTAATGTTGTCCATTCTGTAGTACCTTTGTGCATCTCTTGGTATATGTACCAGTTCCCTGGAATTCCTTAAGTGATGAGGACATTCCTATGGTGGTGTCATCCTCCATTATGCCTTGCACTTCTCTAAGTGTTCAACTAGTTTTCCCTGTGCATCATACCTCAACATTTTATTTCTCACTTTCTCTGTGCCAAATCTAATGTGCAGTAATCGTTTACATTGATACCAATCTTGAATGATTTATTTTTGTGCACCCCACCATCTTGCAGGTGTTTCCTTGAGTGTGATATCTAGGGATTAGAGCCTCTGATTTTATAATACTTCCTCTTCATATTTTATCAGAAATTCCTCTAGGTCATTTACCCCATGAAAATTGGGAGGCTCTCTTATCTCTGTACCAACCCATCTTATTGTGCAGTCTCTTTCGGTGCACCTTCTTGTGGAAACTTCATGTAATAGCTATTTCCAATTCTCCAAACTTGTATCTGAATCAGAAGCACATGATGTAATGCTTCTCCTGATGAGTACCCCATCTGCATTTGGGTTAACATAATTTTATTCTTGTGCGGTGGTTCTGTACAACTGGTTTATTTCCTCCATATCCAAACAAGTGGGTTCTACAAACATTTCTCCTTTTGATGGGTCTAATGGTGTTCACCTAATTCAAACATCATTTTTGTTGTCTTCAGGTTGATTATGGTCTGGTTATTAAATGCCCAATCCAGTCCAAGAAATGCTAGGTAAGGTGTTGTGCCATCTACTATCTCTATTACTTCAAAGTCAGCCATAGTTCGCACTCCATCCAAATCTACTGTCACACCTTTAAGCCTTACAATTGGTAGCACTCTGTGTTGATTTTCTAATTTCAGATGGACATGTGAATAGCCTAGTATGGTTTCTCCCATACATTTCCATGTCTTCTTAGGTAAAAAATTTACTTCAGATCCTAAATCCAGTATGATATCACCCATATTAAAATCTCCAATGTTGGCATTGAGTCTGAATTATCTTCTTGTCCTTCTTCTTGTATGGAGATGATTGACTATTTTCTATTCTAACTTTCCTTCTGCCTCTGTGTTACATCTTTCTAGCAGATTTTGTAAGATCTTAATAGATAATGGGTCATTCAATAACTTAAGAAAGGATTGCAATTTTTTTTTTATAGTACTTACTTGTTCTAAAGGTTGTCCTTTACTGGTATGGTCCATTGAGGAGGGAATTTCATACATAAGGGAGTTCTTAGTTTGTTGCGCGACTAGTGTAGACAAAACATTTTTCTTGAGAAACTCCTTTCTGGCCTCCTTAAATGTTTCCTTTTCTTTTTGTGCATCAAACTGCTTTTGTGGCTCAATATTATTCTTAACCCATTGGTGTTGCATTGGATCTTATTTTATTGTGTCTGATCCTGTCTTCGATCCTCCTCAAATCACTATATTTATGTTTCCCCCATCCTCCCTAGCTTCTGCAGATATCCACTAGACATTCTAGTTGTTCTGGTTCCTTTTTTCTTGGATCTTCCCCAATAGTGTCGGATAGTCTTTTGTGTCATGATCAATTGCACGATAGTACATACATGTCACTAGTGGAAGTGGATATTCCCTTGCACAATGTCCTGGATGTTGGAAATTGTGGCACACTACTGGTCCTCTTCCTCATCCAAATCCTCCTCTTTCTCATCCTCCACCTCTGTATCCACCTCGATCTCCTTGCGGTGCATTGTACTAAGGTACTTGATTGTATTGCACAAGGTTATAGTGTGGTTTTGCACTGTTGTATTGGGGTTGCACATTATTATACTGTTGTTGCGCATTGTTATATGGTGGTGGTACCTGGTTGAACTGAGGTGCAACTTGTCCTGTCATCATTTTTCCTTGCACCCTATAAGTATCTGAAGTTCTTTCTCTCATCAAATCCATTTTCCTACAATCATTATCATCATGACCCACTGACTTGCAGAAATTCCAGTATGAAATTTTGGGTACTGTCTTATGCTTCTTCATCATTGGACAATGATATGGATCATTCCCATTTGTTTTAAAAATTTCACACTATGGTCCTTATGTTGGAAAAGGATGCGGTAATCTTGTTGCCATGTACTGTGTGAAAGTTGGATATTCGTTCTTGTGGTGTCCTTCTATCCTGCATGTGGTATAACAAACAACTTCTCTTTTTTGTTTTCTCCTATTCTGGTTAAGATAAAATGTTAGATTCTTTAGATCCTCCTTCAACTCTTCTATTGCTGGATATGTCTTCGGATATTGGTTCTCTTCTATTTGTAAGGCTGCCTACAAATCATCTTCCTTAGTTTGGAACTTTTGTTGTCTTAGTGGGTATTTCAAATGTGGTAACGATGATTTCACAAATAGATGTTTATGTTTCATGTCAGTCATAGCATATTTCAACTTACCTTTGAGACACTTAAACCTCTGATCAATATCCCAAACAAACTCACCTAGTTTTTTCCTTATTTCAATCATTTCATTCATGTACCGATGTTCTGAGTCGGGCTTCTGAAATTCGTTTATCAATAATCTGTTCATGTCTTTAATAGTCCTTGTTACTCCTAGTGGACTATTTACATCTAGGCTCATGTACCAATCTAGTGCACAGTCTCTTAGCATGATAGATAACTACACGAGTTTTGTATCTTCATCTGTGATATTATTTTCTTCCCAGATATTCTCACAGATGAATAAGTGCTTTTCAGGGTCCTCTGATGCCTCTCCCCAAAATTCTGGTAACCTAATCGTGGGATCATGTCCTACCATTTTAAATTGTGTTGAACTACTACCTCCGCACAGTGTAGATATTTCACTGTTACTTCCTGAACTGGCTCCTCCAGTTGTTGTTCCTTGTTTGGATGTGCTTCCTTCTATCTTTATTCCACTAAAAGTTAGTTTTCTAAACGATGGTGTTCTTTATGGTGTGTTATTCACACATAGGGTTGTAGGTTCCACACTGACGGTGACATGGATTGGAGTTCTAACCTTTGTTCTTGCCCTTGGACCTCTTGTTTTCCTTTCATATCTTATGTGTAGGATTTCCTTAATCTGCTCCATAGCCCAGAGATCCTCTACCTCTTCTTCATCACTTTCCAAGCCCTCTCTATCAATTATGTCTCTCTTCTTGTTATTCATCTTATATTAGTTAGGTACTCCACCGCACACCTTTCCAGTTGTTGCCATTATCTTCTTTATCTGGTCTTCTTCCATCATGATTGGGTCCATGGCCTCCTTCTTCTTTCCCTTATCCATCTCTTCCCCCATTTCTCAGCTTCGTGTCAGTGCTTCCCCCCTTCCCACATGCACGCAGGGAAGTTTAGTTATCTGATTCCATGGTCATCACACCATTTTTATACAATAAAATATTGATTGAAGTATATAATGATCTGTTATACCTACCTATGGGTTCTTTTAGAAAATCCCACTCTGCTACGTTGTAAGACTTCACAGTATCTACTGCAAATTCGGTGATAAACCATTCAACAATATTGTCGAACCAAAAATATATTGTGCGCATAAATTTGTTCTTAACTTGTTGTAACTGCGTGATCTCCAAAGGATTCCACTCCAGTTGTTTGATTCAATTTGTTGGGTGGTTGTATTTTAACCTCAATATCCACTCCTACAACAAATGTGGGAAATCACAGAAAATACGTCATGCAAGTTGCTAAACACGTATTTGTCTAGATATTTTCTTGGTGTTAACTTAGGGTTTCTATTATCCTTCTATGCAAACTCAAGTTCCTTTGTTTTCAACCATCTTTCGATCTATTCCTTTGTTGGATTCCATGGTCTAAACATTCCCTTCTATACCTTCATTCTCCACGTGTTTCTTCCATGGATCTCATCCACTCAATCCTATTCAGTTCTAGCCGGCAAGGAAACAATTTCTTGGGTTAGATCTCCCTTCTACTTCTTCTTGGGTTGACCCAAGTTCAGATCTGAACAGGTTTCCAACAAAACCCTCCAAAAATATCATCCCTCATGGTAAACCAGAAGGAAACACTATGCACAGAGCACACAATGCAGTCTCACTTGAGATAGTTCTATGGGTGACTGCAATTCTCAAGTGTTTGCAGTCCAGGAATGAGTGGGGATATGGGAGTGTATTCTATCTTTCTTTATGCATTAAACTTGTTATTGATTCAAGTATTCCTAAGATTCATTCATCTTTAACCTCATGCATGCATGCTAATACATCTATTTAATCATTCATTTATAAGATAACCATTAACAAGAAGTAAGCATTCAATAGACATCACATATAACACAAGTTTATCATGGTTCACCTTCTCCTGGGCTACATCCACAAAGATTTGGCTTCTCTACTATTTTATTTAGTCTGCTACCAAAATCTAGTGTTGCGTGCATTACATCCTCAATCATATAATCTGGATGAGGTTAAGGAAACTCTATGAGGCAAACTAGATCACACCAGGATCCTCAACCTGTGATTTAACCCTCAAAATCTACCTTACTCGACTCTTTTATAGCTCAAAAAATTTCAACCGCAATTATCTACAATCCTTTTCCACTTAACAAAAAATCTCTCTGACCTAGACCTCCTAGGTTCTTATTTATACTATTTTAAGGCTTATAGCCGTTATAATCCTTATCAAAAACCCTAACCCTAATATGGTTAGGCTTGTGTGACTCCTCGCATGTGGATTTTCCTCTTGCATGTTTCTTTTTCCTCCTTTTTCCACATGCTACTTTCTTGCATGTTGTTTTGCGTGCTCCAAAAATTATGTCTTTCCTTCCAAAAATAGGTCTTTCCTCAAAATAGGCATGTGCCCAACACTAATATATCATGCCCAAATTAATTACTCACATTTTCTGCAAGCGAAGAGAATCCAAACACCATTGTAGTTTCTCTAACAAAACTGGTTTCATGAACATGTCTGTAGAATTCACTTTTGTATGGACCTTTTCCGAAGCCACTCCCCCTTCATCAACAACATGTCTTATAAAATGGTACTTAATAGAAATATGCTTTGTCTTACATTATAATATACATTGTATTTCTATCTAAATGAGTAACACTTTGACTATTGCAAAATACTTTCACCTTGTCCTGGATCCTTCCAAACTCACCCAACAAATCTTTTAACCAAATTGCCTCCTTGCATGCATGAGAGGAAGCCATATATTCTGCCTCAGTAGTGGATAAATAAACTATGTTTTGAATCTTTTTTATCCAACTAACAGGTCCTCCTGCAAGAGTAAAGACATATCCTGAAGTAGATCTCCTTTTGTTCAAGTCACCTGCAAAATATGTATACTGAATGACTGGAACCATCATAGGTGATAGAATAATTACATGTCTCCCTAAGATACCGAAGCACCCATTTCACTATTTCCCAATGCTCTTTACCTAGATTTTCCATGTATCTAGTGACAACTCCAACTGCATGTGAAATATCTGGTCTAGTACTTGTCAGTGTTTCATGGAAACCTGCACAAGAGATCTAGCTAAAGCAAGTACAAACAAATCTTATCAAGAAAGGAAGAGAGATTCAATATGGAAGAATGAGAAAATATATTCACACTACTCCAATGAGTTGATGATTGATACATAGATCATGATCAATATGATACAATGAATGAGTGGAATAAACTCATATATAGGGCAAAACATTCCATAATTAAGAAAAGAAATCAAGCAGTTAGCTTTCCTTAGGAATGCATTCATGCATAATAGTGATGGTAAAAAAAAAAAGTCTAAAATAGAACTAGTCAGTTAATTCCCATTGAACTAGTGTGTAGAAAATATAAATTTCTCCAAAACCCCCCTGAACATCACTATGGAGTAAAAAGTGAGTCCCGTCTACTAGGACATTTTAGGTACTCATGCACAATGCAACTAATGAACATTGAATAAAAGTAAGGAAAGAGGGAAAACCATGTGGGAAACCCCCCCCCCCCCTCAAAATATGATGTATCAAAAGAAGAAAATAACAGCTGCTAGACAACTGTGTTCTTCACTGCAAGACGATCCCACAAAGTCTGAAACTTCTGCTCATTGAAATTCTTCATGAATATGTAGAAATATTTATGGATATGATGAATTCCTTTGGCAACCTGTCGGGCCTTGTACTTCTTGATCCTGTGGACCCATCTACACCTGAAAATATTCCTTTCTGGTGGACATGGAACCAAATTCCAAGTCTGGTTCTACAAGAGTGAGTCATACTCCTTCTGCATGGCTTCTTTCCATAATGGATTTCCCACAACGCTATTGTAGTTATGTGGATCAGTAGATTGAACCATATAGCAATGCATGGGCATTGCAGGTTCTGAAGATGAAAGTACATGAGAAGGCTCCTCATGCTGAGATCGAGTCATCCTCAAATCCAATGGATTTGTTGCAAGGTTTCTTTCTACCTAAAGTGTGGTCTGTGCCTTCTTGGTCATATGTTGAAGCTTCGGTGTTGGCTTCTTATCTGGATGTACTACTGCTTATTTCCATGTACAGAATCTGAGTGTATGGAATCATCTCTGTTGTCTGAAACTGATGGAAGGACAAGAGTATATGCATGTTGCACTGGAGGTGCATGCAAAGTACTCTCCTTATGTGTAAGTAGAATAGAGGAGAAATCATCAGAAAACTTAGTGAATTTATACAACCTTGACTTGTGATCCACCTCACCAATTGCAATGATGGAATTGTCATGCATGTCAATTACTGAAACTGAATTTGATGTAAATTCAACCTTTTTACCTTTCTAAGCGATTTGATAAACTGAGAGCAGATTCATAGAAATCTTTGGAACATGTAAAACATTCTCAAAATTGCCATTGTGGAGTTCCACTCTCCCTTCTCCTACTACTTCTAATGGAGTATCATCCCCCATGAGAATAGGGGGTCTTGAGCATGGACTCAAGGAAGAGAAAACTTCCTCTTTCACTGCCATATGATGGGATGCACTAGAATCTATAATCCATGAATCAGAAGAGGGATTAATTACAACAAGACCATGATGATTACCTTTCTTAGGAGTAGGATCTTCTTCCTTCTGCTTCTTGACTTCCTCTGGAATGAAGTTTCCAAGGTTGTTCTGTTGAAGTGTTTGTGCCATAAGATCGATCTATTTCATCATGCATGTGGATTATTCATGATTTGGTTTATTGCAGTAAGTGCACTGCTTTCCCTTCTTCTTCTTCTTGGAATCTGAAGAGTCTTTGGAACCTGAAGAATCATTAAAGGGTTTGGAATAGCTCTCCTTCTTGTTCTGTTTGGATGACTCTTTTCCATCATGCACGGTGAGTGCATGTGCTTTGGGATATTTCATGAGGCCCATCTGTATGTGTTTTGTCTGCTCTTGAGTAAGAGACTCAATGAACTGAGCCAACGTAGGCATTTCCCAATTTGTTCCAAAAAGACATCTGCCAGAATGGAAATTGGATACATATACAGTGTATTCTAGTCCTATCTTGGCCAAGATTGTTAGAATAAGTTGTTTCTCTTGTGTAGACTTATCAATACCACATTCACCCAAGCTCAATAGAAAATATTTAAATTTAGTAAAAAAATCTTGTATATTAACAAAACTTTTAGGGTCTAAGGTATTCAACTCTACCTCAAGCATATGACCTTGCATCTCATCCTGCTTTCCAAATAGTCCTTCCAGGGTGGTCGAGATCTCATTTGGAGTCTTGCATGTAGTAACATGAAACCATAAAACAGTGGAGATTAACTCAAGAAGTAGTCTTGTGGCCTCATCCTTATGGTTCACCCATCTCATCTTCTCAATCGCTGATGTAGGTTTTGTTTCCATCGCCATCATCAAATTATACAGTCATTTTCTTTTGAGTTAGAATGTCGCTTTGGGATTCCAATCAAAATAATTGTATGGTGTGAGGATTACCATCAAGTTTGACTGTATAATAGTTGTCTTATCCATATCTCCCACTGTTTCTAAGAACCCCTAAAAATTTACTCTCAATCTGTAAGTGAAAAATTAAGAAATCACGACAGAAATGACACTTTAAGTGAAAATTTGTATCAGTTTCAAGAGATTATCTTGCGACTTACTTTATGAGAAAACGGTGAGGAATCTCACTAAACGGTTGAAAAAACACTTCCAAAATTGGCCTTATTACTTTCCTCACGAGTTGTTTCCTCAAAAACTTAATATTTTTCGGAGCAATCATTGTAGAAAGGTATGGCCACGGATTGGTATCAGTTTCAGGAGGCTATATTGCAGCTTACTTTATGAGAAAACTATGAATAATCTCGTCAAATGGTTGAAAACCCACTTCCCAAATGGACCTATTTACTCTCATTGCGGGCTGTTTCATCAAAAATGTAATATTTTGGGAGGAATAACTGTTGAAAGGTATGACCATGGATTTAGCTCGTCGAAACCCTGATTATCCTTATTCTTTGGCTTGTCTGGTTTGCTCCAAGCAGCATAGCTCTGATACCATGTCAATGTTTCATGGAAACCTACACAAGATATCTAGATAAAGAAAGTACAAACAAAACTTATCAAGAAAGGAAGAGAGATTCAATATGGAAGAATGAGAAAATATATTCACACTATTCCAATGAGTTGATGATTGATACATAGATCATGATCAATATGATACAATGAATGAATGGAATACACTCATATATAGGGAAAATAATTCCATAATTAAGAAAAGAAATCAAGAAGTTAAATTTCCTTGGGAATGCATGCATGCATAATAGTGATGGTAAAAATAGAAAGTCTAAAATAGAACTAGGCAGTTAACTCCCACTGAACTAGTGTGTAGAAAATATAAATTTCTCCAACAGTACTCACCATCACATACATTAAACTTCCTACTTCATTAGCATATGGTACACAAGACATATAATACTTTCACATTATTCATACTGAATCTCATAAGTATTTTCTCCACATACTACTCTTCTGATAACCATAGCTTACCATTTTTCCTGTTTCTATGTATCTCCATGCCCAAGATCTGTTTTTTTGCTCCTAGATCCTTCATATCAATTGTCCTAGCCAACTGAGCCTTTAACCTGTTGATTTCGACCATGCTCTTGCTTGCAACAAGCCTATTGTCAACATATAACAACAAAATAATGAATATGCCACTTTCCAACCTTTTAAAGTAAACACAATGATCATATTCACTTATTGTAAAATTTTGGCTCACCATGAAGGAATCAAACTTCTTGTACCATTTCCTGGGAGATTTCCTCAGGCCATGCAATGACTTCTTCAGTTTTCAAACAAACCTCTTATTGGGATTCTGAACAAACCCTTATGGTTATTCCATATATATGTCCTCGTCCAAATCTCTATGTAAAAACGTTGTTTTAACATATAGCTTCTCTAACTCAAGATTAAGTAAAGAAACTAGTGCTAACACAAAACAAATTGAAACAAGCTTCACAAATAGAGAAATTATTTCATGAAAATCAATACCTTCCTTTTGAGAATACCCTTTTGATATCAATCTTGTTTTATACCTTTCAACTTTATAATCAACACCCTTTTTCAGTTTGTAGATCCACTTGCAACCAAAAACCTTCCTGTCTCGTGGAAGTTATACCAGGTCCCATGTTTTATTCCTCTGTAAGGCGTCCATTTCTTCTTTCACAAATTCTTTCCATTTAACACTTTCAGATCCGTTCATTGCTTCTTGATAACAACTAGGTTCTCCATCAATAGAAACCAAAGCCACAAAAGAAACATAATTCTCATACCTAGTAGGAGCATTCCTAGCATGTGTAGATCTCCTTCGAGATGGTTGAGGCATATCCACAATTTCCTAGATATTTTCTGTGTCTTCATATTCTTCTTATGGAACTTCTTCATGCTCCTCTTTTTTTGAAGATGGTTGAGTCTCCAACTGAATTTTATGAACTTGTGGTACATGTTTTTGTCTCACTTCAACATCTAGCAAATCTGATATTATGAGTAAGGATTCATAAAATACTACATCTCTACTTAGGATGATTTTGTGGGAAGTAGGATCCCACAATCTGTACCCCTTAACTCCATCACCATCACCAACACAGACATATCTCTTTGATCTAGGATCTAACTTAGAATGTTGATCTTTAGAAATAAGAGCATAAACATCACAACCAAATATTCTTAGGTTTGAATAATCACATGAATGGCCTATCCATATCTATTCTGGAATATTACAGTTTATTCGAGTTGATGGTGACTGATTTATCAGATAACATGTTGTAAGAATTAATTCTGCTCACAATTCCTTATGCAATTTGGCATTACTGAGCATGTTCCTTTCTCTCTATAAAAGAGTCTTATTCATGCATTCAACAACACCATTTTATTGAGGAGTATAAAACATGGTCTTATGTCTTTTGATCCCATATTCCTTTCAATAGTTCTCAAATTTCACAGAAGTGAACCCACCTCCATTATCTATTCTTAAACACATGATTTACCTGTCAATTTTCTTTTCAACAAAAAATCTAAACTACTTAAACACAGTAAATACATCAACTTTTCTTTTAAGTAAATAGATCCACAGCTTTATAGAGTAATCATCTATAAATGTCACAAAATATGAATATCCTCCAAAATAAATTGTATGGGATGGTCCCCAAACATATGAATGAATGTAATCAAGGACACCTTTGATTATATATCTTCATGTTTTAAACTTCTATCTACACTATTTTACAAAAAAAAAATACTTGTAGAAATTCAAATTCAGAAACTTTAAACTTGGAAGTGACTTATGATCAACCAGTACCTTAAGCCCTTTCTCACTCATATGACCCAAAAACTGATGCCATAAACAAACAGAGTCACTTGCACCTTCAAATGCTACCACTGCTTGATTTATTTAAGTTCTTCCTTCAAGCTGATAAAGGTTCCCGATCCTTTTTTCCTTCATGAATACTAAGATGCCTTTGGACACTTTCAATAATCCACCTTGAGTGGTACACTTCTAACCAACATAATCTAGAACTCCCAAATATATCAATTTCTTTCTAAGTTCGAGGGCATGCCTCACATTTGTTAATTTTCTTACAATACCATCATGCATTTTAATTCGGACGCTACCAACCCCAACAATTTTACAAGAAAAATCAATTCCCATAAAAAAAACGCCATCATCAATAGCTTGGTAAGTTAAGAACCAATTTCTATGAAGAAACATGTGGTTGGACACACCAAAATCTAACAACCAATGCTGATGTTGATGTGAAACATCACAAGTAGAAAATACCTCATCAACCATACCTGAACCTGAACCTGAACCTGAATTTGTTTCAGCTAGATTAGCTTCCTTTTCCTCCTTTGTGGAGTCATCTTTGGATGCTTTCTGTATTTTCTAGAAATCCTTCTTGAGATGCCCAGATTTTCCATAGAACCAACATTTTTTCTTACTATTGTTTCCTTTTAACTTAGGTCTTGATGTTCATCTCTGACCTTTCCCTCTTTCTATAGATCGAACTATGAACACCATTGCTTCTGTTGTTGAGGTTTCTTTACTGTATCTTCTCCTCATTTCCTCATATAACAGAGCTCCACAAAAATATCATAATCAATGGAATTTGTTGTGCTAAACCAAATAGATGTGACCAGATGATCCCAATACTTAGGAAATGAACAAAATAATGTAACTTCCTCGTCCTCATCTTCGCATTTTACTTCCATACTAAATAAATGAAAAATCAGAGTATTTAAAACACTTAGATGATAAAAAAATTGGGTACCTTCTCTCATTCGTAAGCTATACAAATTCCTCTTTAAGAAGATTTTGTTCGTCAAGGAAATTTTTATATAAAGGCATTCTGTTCTGTTCCATAAACCTATTGTTGTCTCCTCTCCAGCAATGTTAAACAACACTTCATCTGCTAGACACAGATGGATGGTACTAAGATCTCTCGCATCTAGATATTCCCAGTCCTCGTCTCTCATGCTTGTCATTTTCTTTTCTGCCAACGCCTTTTGAAATCCTTGTTGCACAAGTAGATCCCACATCTTGACCTTCCAAAACTCAAAATTGTTCTTTTTGTTGAACTTCTCCACCTCAAAATTTGAAATCTGTACTTTTTCCATTAGCATAAAACCACCTAGAAGACTACAACTTATAATAAACCAAGCTCTTTATAATATGTGAAGAAACTAATCTTGAAATTCAAGGTTGAACCAAAAAAGGTTTATTTCAAAAAGTATTGAATATATATCTTTTAAAACCTTTTTCACTAAGAAAAACAAAACATCCACCTCTTTGTAATAGCCAAATAGATTTAAACATCAATTTATTTCTTAAACTAAGACAGTAACTTCATAATAGCATAATAATCTTCATAATAGTAACTTCAGTAACTTAAATTTAACAACGAATAATAAAATTTTCTAACATAATAAAACAATGCATAATTTTAAATACCTGAACCTG